>RHLO01001207.1:0-28068 GCA_003719415.1 Aspergillus olivimuriae
ATATATATATATGTATATATATGTAGACATCGGTCCCTTTCTTTCTTTGCACCATCGGGTAATCCCAAGCGAGAGGACTTCTGTATCCGGTAACCAGCTGCGTCATCCTCCATGCCACCCTGACGGTCAGGTCAACAAAGAAAAAGAGCATCGCGAAATAGGGAAAATGGGAAAGGAGACGGAAGGGCGGAGGGGCAGAGTCAGGAGTCCCGTCGTCTCCACCGTCACGTATCATGACAGTCCGGATGCGACCCTCTCCTGGCTGTCAGGCTGCCTGTCACGATTCAAACAACTGCAAGGCATACTCCTACTCCGTACATCATGTCTTATTAGCTCCACACACACACACACACACACAGGCAGACAGTCTGATTGCAGTATCCCGTCCCAAAATTAGGGTCCTCCTCCCGTGAATTTCTCCGAGGGATAGGGACCGCATGGGAGCAGGGTCGGGAGGAGACCGCGATAGCCCTAAAATGACCCGAATATTCGGTCCAAGGGAGGGAAAGTCGCGGATTGGCTCGGAGAGAGATACTTTTCTTTTTACAATGTATTCTCCTACATAATAGGTACCTACTCTAGTCAATTGTAATGGAGTAACCCGTGGGAAGCGACATAGCCGCGCCCCTCTTCTTCCGCGTTATCCCCCTCTTCCCTCTCTCTCTCTCTTTCCAGGATCCGAATTCTACACCGGGATGGTACCAAATAGAGTAAGGCAATATGATTACATTTTCTCCATTGGGAAATCCGCCCCTCCGCACATCTACTCGGAGTCACTTGGCTTTGAAACCTTCTTGGCTAAGACACCCGAGGTCTTGGTCACGATGGGGTTAATCTCGCCTCGTTCCGTCCTCGCTGAGCTTTACTTAGTCGGTACTAGGGTGGTACTTCTCCATGGACTCGAGGGCCGTCTGTTTGCTCCCATCTCCGATCATGTCATCATTACACACCCCCCTGCCTGTTTGCCCTGTCCCCTGGGAACGACAGTCACATCTCGGGAGACCAGGTGACCCAACCTGGGGTACGTAGACATAACCGCTTGGATTCACCTAGATGAAGGGCCAAGGAGGATGATCGAGGAGGGGTTCAGACAGTCTCGACCGTTCTAATCTCTGAGGGTTGCCGCTGCGCACGGCTCAACGTGCCAGCTCTTGTACGACCGACAGTCTTTCTGCCATTTGCCATTTGCCCTCGCAACGTGGCGACTGAATGCATGCAGACCATGCATACATATGTATATATTTATATACCGACATTCAGCCACCGAGTCGGGCGGCACTTTCGAGGCTGCTATTATTAATACAATCATTCGAGGGGGAGGCGGAGGGGCAGGAGCTCAGAGACTTTTTTTTTTCACCGCCACAGTTGGGCCGGCATTCATACGTACATAGTCTGTACACGCCGTACATGCCACTGTATCTCTCGGTACGAGGTGATGTGATGGTCCCCTCACTCCTGAATGCTCACGCAGGACTTCGGAAATTCTCCGTTCAGGAGCTGTCAAAAGATCTGGATCTTGTTGGTGGACAACAGAGTGGCCGAGAAACCTCCTGAATCGTCCATATCCACCGACTACCCATTTCGGATTCATGCTTACAGTCCGTCGACTTAGTAACCTGATAGTCAATCTCGGGGACCGTCCCATGGGAGAGGCACCCCTCCGTGCCGCCATTACCGCTAACCCGAAAAGCAGAACGAGCCAGCGCCAGAGCCACACGGGGGGAACGCCGGAAGGACCTCTATCTGTGACGACTAGACAGAAACAGGCAATCTTCAACACAATGGGTCGCTGTCGGAGGGGGATGCAACCGTCCCCGGGACAGGCCCCGCCAGATGAATGACGACATCGTGGAGGATGGGGAGGGAAGAGAGAGGGGGCGTGGCATTGATAGGAGATTAAACATGCCCGTTGAGACCAGTTATTGGGTCCTGGCCGGGTGAGGCAGCTGTCAAGTGTCGGGATGGACGACTCTAATCGACTCGGTTGGGTGATGGCGGCTCCGACTAGTTGGGTGCTAAAACCCGCTATCCTCGTAGCTGGGACTTGCTTGTCCCGAAGGGGTATAATGGGGCCCTCAATGAGGAGCCGCTCGCCCAAGGAGGGGCCAACCTCAATATTGGGGCGCCGAGAATCCTGGCCCATCATCGTCCGTCTTCGTCCTCCGCGCTTCGTTTGATGGTCCCGGATGGAAGTTATCAGATCTGGACCGGTCAGGGGACTCATCCTGATGATGAGGGAACCCACCGAGGCGCCTGTCAGTTCCATCCGGATGGGATCCAAGAGCCGGGTTCCCAGGTGATTGCGCCGTAACCGAGTGAACTTAATCCCGGAGGAAGGGTGTCTGGCCCACTCTTCTTACTCCGAAGTACGAGGGTGAGGTCTGTGGGAAACCCCTCCTGGGCTCGTTTTTGCGAGATGCCCCGAGATCACGGGGCCGAAGCAGTCCTGTCGTCGCATCCCACCCATACTCCGGAGTACGGACATGCCTGCAGAGGGAGCTGTCGGATAAGTTTTCCTGGGTGGGGCGGACAACCTGCTTTGGACGGAGGACAAGAAGCTCGCACGCGTTGATACCTCCCTGGTCGTCTCAGGACGATGCAATGCAGGACGGACATGCAGGTCCGGTGCAGGTCCCTGTCTCATCGCCAGGTGAAGAGTGCCTTCTTCAGGGGTCGAGGACGACGAGGCTGACGAGGTACCTCGTCCGTACCTTGGACCACGGAGTCCTCCAGAGGTACCGTGGACCAGGGTGAGAAGAGGGAGAGTCCCGATTGAAGGGAGCTCCAGCTGCGACTCAGGGACTTGACTGAATCAGGTATGATGCAGGAGGGGGAGACGCCAAATGATAGGCTGACTGACAGTACTTTGGTTGCAAGGGACCCCACCGCATCCAATGAACACAGATTGTGCATGCGCCGTCGGCCCAAAGAGGCAGGCAACTGGGGAGACGCCCAGACCAGCCCTGGCAGCGGGCAGGGTCTGCTCACCAGTCAGGAGAATCAGGGGGAGGACGCTAGACTGACTAGTGTGGCTCCACCGCTCCCGCAAAGAAAATCCGCCCAAACACAGAAAAACAAAAACAAAAAAGCAAAGCCCAAGCGGGGCGGGCGCGGCCCGGGGAGGGCGGACCGAACGTCACCAACGCTTGTCATCAAAAGCAAAAGTGTGGGATCGCCTGTCAGAAAGGTGTCAAACTGGGTTCCAGACTGTGCCAGGCACTTCTTGACGGCACGCGCGCAGCACTTATTGTCCAGATTGGGTCCGATCATTGGCCCGATGGCCATCATCGTTCCCAGGAATGCAAAGAACCGATCGGAAGGGCGCCAGGATCGAGAGTTCTCCTGCCCGCCCACGTCCCCGGGGAGCCATCCGGGGGAGGGAACGCTACAAAGTACCGCCCCTCCCCGGGCCTCCCAGTTGGGTCTTCTTGAACTGTTCCAGGGCAGAGGGCTGAAGTCTGGAGAGGCAACGGCAGTGCCCCGGGTGCCAGGTAGATGGGATGTGCTCCTGGTAATATCACGGTTGGGGCGATGGCGCCAATACCTCTCTGACAAGGCCAGTCATCTGGTCTGTGTTGAGACGGGAGCTATGACAAATCCCCCCGGTCCCAGCTCTCTGTCTGACTCTGGTCTATACCTAGTGATGTCAAAGGAAGGCTGTCAGGACCCTTGGTACCGCCCAAGCGCCGTGGTTATATTTAGCCGCCCTGATTACTGGGAAGGCATATTTTGACGTACTCCGTACATAGTCTCTAACGTTCCCGTTTGAGGGACACAGCGTCAATTCCAACATGCCTAGGCTCACCTGTCCTCCGTCCGTCGGGAGAAATCCACCGATCGAACACGTTCCTTGATTCCGATCGTCGCAACCACACGCAACTCGACCAGTTCTATCAGCCCCTCAACAACAACACATCACCGACGGGGCCGGTCAGCATCACTCATGCAGGCGGCGGTCCGGCTTGTGTCCGCAACCTCCACCGCTGGGAAGTCATGGAAGGTGCCAGAGTTGTGACCGAGTCGATACCTCGCGTCGAGTTGAGCGGATGGCCCCATTATCCGGTCGGGCCGAACCTATGCACAACATGCAGGTGAGAAATTACGATATCGACTGGATGGAGCCGACGTATCTGTTGTACGACGACGGCTGCGGTGCAGAAGACCATGGCGGCAGGGAATGTGATAGGTGTCCGGTTAGATAAGCTATTCTCCGAGCCTGGTTCTTTTTTTTCCTGCTGGGAACAAGGTTATCATCGACATACATAGTGTGCGGGGGGAAGACATCCAGTCGGATAAGATTCCCGGGGTATCTGGGTGATGACGATGGTGGTTGCCATTTTGATCCGATCGAGATCTTCTCCCGCGCGTGGGTGAACCCTGGTGGTGTTGATTATGCTTTCTATTAGTCGGTGCGGTTCGTGATTCTGGCTCTCATCCATAATCCAGACGGTCGACAAGGTTGCGGGTAAGGACGGAAGGTATGGAACCATGGAACCGTCTTGCTAGTAACGCCAACTATATCTGTACCTAAGCATCCTGTGAACCAGCCTTTGTGTTTTTTTTTTTTACTCCATACCCCCGATCGTCTCCCCTCGTCGGCACCTGCACCACGTAGGAAAGGGTAATCCCCAATGCAATTGTCCCACGAAGATCCCCGTCGTCGGTCCCGTCACCCGCAACGCACCAACCCATCGTCTCTTGCTAGAGAATCAAGGCAGAGACGATGATACTGGTCTCACCGGTGGATGGGTCTCTCGGTCTGCGTGGAAGGGATGTCCTGGCGGCTGCACGACACTATTTACGCCACAGCGCAGCGAACCTTGCTGCTGCCATGTGTTGTCCGCTCCACTCTCCGGACAGCCGCCGACGATGGGTGGTGAGGAAGGTTTCTGATAGTCTTTTGATCTTGTTTGATTCTTCGTCTTCTTCCACCCCAGAAACAATCTCCACCAATCTCCCGGGGCCATTTGATTCTCCAGTCCGCATGGAAGCCCCAGAAGGGACTCGATGTGGCCGGGGAAGGTGGATCCGAAATCGATCGTCCAATCTGCAGTCGTGCATCCCTCCTCGTCCGCTCGACAGGGTCTGGCGGTGGGCCCCCGCGGCCTGGGATTGGCACAGGCCGTCGTCCCCTCCCTGCGGATTGGTCCCGATCGAACGATTCCAACAGGGATGATCCATGTTGTCGGATGCCAGAAGGTGGTCGACGGTTGATGTCGTCGATCTTTATGATATCAGCCCGTACTTTCGCCGCCGACGAGTCGATGTCCCCTCCATCCCCTCACCCTTGCGTGGTCTGCGGATTCTTGCCCACTCGGGGACGGTCTTTCTGCGCTCATGCTCGCTTACGGGCACGACTCACCAGGTGGTCCCTGGCGGTCCGCTGCAATGAACCTGTTCGGTCGGTCTCTCCCCGCCACGAGATCGCGAATGCACCTCGCCAGGAGCAGCTGCCGCCGTCGCTGCTGCTGCAGAGTCCGATCATTGTGAGCTGAGGGGCACGGGCTCTCTACGTCTGGCCCGAGGCGTCATCCCCCTCGCCCAGATGACTCGCGATGTTTGAGAAGACCTCGCGCCTGCACCGACGCAAGCGCCCATTCCTCTCGCCGGTCTCTCTTTTGAAGTCTTCGGTCGTGGTCGATTCCTTCTCAATCTCTGCACCCGACTCCAGGGACCCTCTCCGCCAATCGATCAACCGACCCTAATATCAACCCGCGCAGAAGGACCGGCCCTTCTGCAGGCTAATTCCTCGGCCGGGGTGGATGGAAATCGGGAAATCCCCGCCTCTCCACCCATCCGACCTTGACAGGTCAACGACTTAACGACTGACTAGCATGACCCAAAGGTGGTCGTGTTTCAGAGTTGTCGCCTGCGGCCCTCTCCCCGGTGGATGGATGGATGGATGGTGACCTGGGAACCGGCTCTGCAGGGGACCCAGTTCGCGGACCGGGAAAGGATGTGATGATCGTCTGGGATCTGGTCGGGGGCGAAAGTCCCCTGCAGCAGGGAGTTCGGGCATGGCTGTTCCGTAGTGCAAATGATGGATGTCCCTTCCATGGCGGTCTTCCAACAGTAGTGGGAGGAATGGACGGAATCCTCTGTCGGTGGAGTGGCTCGGAGATATTGCTGAACGGGGAAATCCTGTCGTTCAGCTGAAGTCCCGGATCGACACCCTTCCTGGGGCACATCAAACATGGCCTTGTCGACTGGGCAGAACAGACCACGAGTCGAGAGACCGACCAACATGCCCTGCGGTACGATACTCCCATTGAGTGCCTGGACGCTGAAAGCCGAGCTGGGAACGCTCTTCCTCCGCCTCGTCGACTCAAGCCGAGAGAATCCCGCCAGGATAGCGCAGCTTCCACCAAGCCAAGCCAGGTCCCCCCAGCCACAGTCGTCCGGAGCGATCAGGTCTGCCAGGGAAGGCCGTCGCGTGAAGTTAGTCTACATATCGTGGCAAGCGACAAAATCTACCCGCCATGCGATATCCCTGTGCAGGATCCACGCAATCCACCGACGGAGCAAATGGCGACCGGCCAGCTGTTCGCTCGGTCGCGCCATGTGGAGGAGCCATGGGGGGTCGTTTCGGGTCTCGCTTGTCTCAGGCGGCTGATACCGAGATTCTCTGCCCGACATGATGGATCGACTGGGTTATCCTGGTGGATGGGTCCCATGGTTAACGGTCTGAGCGTTTCGCTTATGCCTTGCGTGCAGACGCAACCTCCCGATTCCATAGGAGGAGAGCGACTCGCCCTCGTCCGACTTCCTAGGCCCGCTGCGGACTTGAAATTTCAGTCGACGGTCCAAGAATTGCGACTCAGAGTGTCCGTGGGTGCAGGATAGGGCCGACAACGAGACAATGGCTTTGTATCGTGGGATGCCGAAGACTCCCTCCATCGCTCGGGAGAGGATGGACGAGAAACTACGCCGTCTCCAGTTAGAGCAGGCAACCAGCCCGAAAAATCAAAAATCAAAAGGCGAGCCACAAACCCCCCAAATTCTGGCTTTGTTCGGAGTAAATCAGACGGATATCTCCTCAGTTCCGTCTGTGCTCATCTCTGCACGGCGCTCAAAACGGCCATGGCGGGTGGACATTCATCTCCTCGTCTCCTTCCCCTCTTCTATCTTCGTCCACCATTCGACGCGCTCCCCCCGTCCCCCTCCACCACGACCTGACCGGTGCGAACCTTGGACGACCCGAAATCCAGGAAATGGCGAGGAACCCGTCTGCACGATCGATCTATCCGTGGATGGTTTCGTCGTGCGCCCAACCAGCGGGCGGGTAGAGGGGGGTCTTTCCGATCTGTGAAGAATTGCATTCGGACTGTGAGGTTGTCTCATGCTTTGACTCTACACCAAACTTTGGACCTACTCCAATAATTCGGAGTCCTTGCAAGAGGATGAGGGGAATAGACTCGGACAATCTCGCAACAAGGGTCATCTTTTGCCACGCGAGATCGTACCAAACGCCGCTGTCGGTGATCGTCATCCACCCATCCACAGCTACCCCCATCATACTCCCAACTACCCACTCCATAATACTAGATTTTATACCATCCAGGACCATTCAACGACTTCAAACAGCGCCTCCGACACAATGATACGATGCAAGGAGTCGAAGTCTATTCGGTCTGTGTAACCTCCTCTCTGCTTCTGCTGCGATCTGATCTGCCCGAGCTGAGTTTCCGGGGTTTGCAAACTGCGCGCATTGGTCGCTCGTGGGATTCAAGTGAGATGAGCAGGTGTTCGTTCACCTACATCCTCCGGGTTCCCTCCCGGAAAGTAATCCGCGGTCTGAGTTTACGGGCAAGAGAATCAGACCCTGCGCTAGACTGTACTGTGCGGGGGGATTTGATATTGTTGGATATCGTGTCTTTCTTGATGTGCTGAGGCTGGAGCGGAACGCTTGGACGACGGCGTGGATGGTTGTTGCGGGGTCATGGACTTGTGGCTGGGATAGTCATCATCCGGACTAATGTTGATGATCCTACCTATCTTACGCCTCGGTAGCTCAGCTAAGCTACGATAGTAAGTAGTAAGCACTACTAGGTAGGTCCTGACTCCTACACCTCCACCACTACAACGAAAGATGACCCAGTCCTCCAAGGACTGTCCTTCCTAAGCCGGTAGGACGGCAAGGTGACAAAAATATCCTCCCCGGAAGTAGAGTAGAGCAGAGCAGGTGGCGTGGTGCTGCAGGCCATGCAGGCCATGACCCTGCAACGTCCTCCTCCTCGTCCCTCACCGCTACTGTTGACACATCACTTTTTCCCCTCCGCCATGCGACCTCGTCTCCATCGGTCATCGGAGCCGCCGCCCCTCGTCGGACGTCATCGCTCCTGGGTCGGTGTCGTTCGCGCTGGTTAGAGGATCGAGGCGGGTGGGTGAGGTAGGGAGTCGGTCAGCTTGGAACGATGGTATGTGCAGGGTGGTTTCTTCTAACGAGGAGATTATAGACAGAGAGAGATTGGACAGACATGGAAAACCACACACGCACGCGCGTATTCAAAGCAGGAGAAGGAACAGAGAATCAAGCAAATCAGAACACTCGACACATGTACTTTTTGAGAAGCCCCAACCAGCACGTTTCCAGGTATATATAAAACACCCACAACAACACCACCAACATCAACACCAGCAATCCCCAAGTGAACGAGACAAGTCTAGAGCCAGATCGGCGCTCGATTCACGGGCCGTATGACCACGCATCGATCTCGAAGCTACCCCCCCCTTCCCCTCCCTGCACGCGCACAGACTCGCAAGTGATTCAGGTGCCATCCTTCCCGGCCCCGAAATAATAGGTTCGGCCAGGATGCGATCATCCACGCTGTCCTCCATCCTACTCGAGGTCACCCTGCACGTACCCCCCCAGCCACACCTGCAGGCCATCGCAGGGGGGGCAGAGTCGAATCAAAAAGAATAATGCAAGAAACAGAAAGGAAGAGCTCGGAGGGAGCGGGCGGCGGGGCGAATAGAGACCGTTTTCACTGTACAATCGCAAGGCCCTCGCTGTCGAGCAACCCGGCCTCCTTCACCAAGTCGTAGAACTTGCCGCCGCGCTTGATGAGCTCTGCGGGCGTATCGAATTCCACCACTCGTCCCTTGTCCAGCACCACAATTCGGTCGGAGTCGATGATTGTGTTGATGCGATGCGCAATCGTAATGATCGTGCGCTCCTGGAAGATGCTACTGCGCAACGTGCGTTGCAGCAATGCGTCCGTTTCCACATCCACCGCCGCCTAAACCGCTCGCATTAGTATCCATTCATCCATGTAGCAAGGTAGCATGGGGAGGTGGCGGGCAAGACCGAAAAATCGGTGTGGCCTTCCTTTCACTTACCGTCGCTTCGTCCAGGACAAGGATGTTGCTCGGCGTCAACAGCGCCCGCGCCAGAGAGACCAGCTGGCGCTGGCCTTGGCTGAGGTTGGATCCTGTTCATACCGCCATTAGACACGCTGGCGGTAAGAGATTGATGGCGGCAGTGTAGATACTTACCTCCTTCTTGCACTCGGGCATCCAACTGGCCCTCCATTTGCGCCACGTGATCCTTCAGTCGTGCATGCTCTGCAAGATAGCAAGTCAGTAACCGGTTATACATCCCTGGAATGCAGTGGTTGGAGCCCAACGTACCGAGAACACTCCACAGTTCCGTGTCGTCATGCACATGTCGCGGGTCCAAATTGTCCCGAACGGTGCCCTCAAACATGGCCGGGTCTTGCGGGATGATGGCCAAGCGGCCTCGGAGGTCGAACAAACCAATCGTAGAGACATTAAGCCCGTCAATACTGCGTGATACGGCATTAGTAGTGAAACAGCGTCAGAACGATGCACAGCTCTCACCTGATACTGCCGCTGTCGGGCTCGATGATGCGGAACAGCGCCAGCGTAAGCGAGCTCTTTCCAGCGCCAGTGCGACCAACGACACCGATCTTCTCGTGGGGCTTGATATCCAAGTCGATGTCTTTGAGGACGAGGTCCAATCCTGGGCGGTAACGGGTGCTGTACTTCTTGAAAGAGACTGCACCTTGCGCCGGCCAGCCAATGGCCGGACGGTGCTTGAAAATCACCTCCGGCGCTTCGCTGGGAAGGTTGGCGTACTCAAGGACACGCTCGACGGAGACGATGTTGGTTTCCACCTCAACGGTCTGTCGAACAATCCAATTCAAAGATTGCGTGATCTGCAGAGCATAGGACATGGCCAGACCGACCGAGCCCGCCGACAAAAGGCTGCCAGTAGCAACAGCGATGACGGACAGCACCGCAGCTGCCAAAATAATGATAGAGCCGATGAACTCAAGACGGACCGCAAGCCAGCGGTTGGCGCTGATGGACGGGAAGTAGGCCCGGAGATTCGCATCCATACGCCATTCATTCTCTAGAGAAAATCTTTCTTCCTGCTGATATGCACGAATAGTCGAAATACCGCCCAGCGACTCCTGGAAATGCGCAAAGATCGGGCTTCGGGTGACGCTATCGAGACGCTTCAGCTCCCGCGAGGTGCGTAGATAATACTTTTGATAGCTGAAGTAGACGTAACTCAACGGGATGATGAACAGAATGAACGCAGGAGTCGAGCTGGAAATGACGATCATGGTGAAGATGGCCTTCGCAGAGTTTCCAAACAACATGTTGAAGGTCCGAGCAAGAACCTCATCGATACGATAGATATCGCTGGAGAACCGATTCAAAATCCGGCCTGACGGGGTCGTTTCGAAGAAACTCATTGGAGAACGGAAGATGGAGAACGCCATTCGCTCGTGGAGTTTGCGAGATGCCTCAATCGAGCAGAAGATCCACAGGATGAGGTTCTGAAGGATGACCAGTAGAGAAGATCCTATTCCGAAGGCTAGGTAGACACCAATGAACTTGGCAAGATTGGGGTGCAGATGCTGCTCGCTCATCTCCGACCAATGCTTGAGCCAGTAACTGCCAGCAACCTGCGCAGTTTGAGCCCCTAACAGGGCAAGCATGTAGAACCCAACGGCGATGATGTTGCTGTTCTTAGCATATTCGCCATAGACACTCCATTTGACCTTGCCCTGTTGTGACGTTTCCTGGGTTTGCTTGCTCTTCAACACATTCTCTTCGTCACCAAGCTTGCGGCGAGGACCCTGCCAGCTTGCAGTACTAGCACGTCGTAACGTGACCGTGCTAGTTCGCCGCTGAGTGCCAGATCGGATAGGAAGAAGCGAACCAATTTGCTGCTCGGCCTCAGTATCCGAAAGGTCCGAGTCTTCGTTCTCAATGACGGTCGCCGATTCGGAGCTTTCAGGACTGGCAAGGCCGCTCTCCGTACCTTCGTCGTCGGAATCATTCATGGTCGTGCGGACAAGATTGGCAACCTCGCCCTTCATAGCCATGAGCTGTTCGTATGTGCCCTTCTCAATCAAAGTCTTATTTCGGAGAAGGCCAATGAACTCGGCTTCCTTGAGGACAGGAATAGCGTTTGTAGCAAGGATACGAGTCTTGCTGTTGAGAAGACCGTTCTTGCCCAGCACCCGGTTGATGAGATGTCTACCAACATGTTGATCCACCGCAGATAAGACGTCATCCAGAAGATAGATATCGGCACGGGCATATACAGCGCGAGCGAGGGTCAACCGAGCCTTTTGTCCACCAGAGAGCGAGATACCTCTCTCACCGACTTCGGTCTGGTCACCATCGGGCAGGTTCTTGAAATCATCAAGTAGCGCGCATGCCTCCACGGTGAGATCATAGAATTGTGGATCCCATCGATGGCCGAAAACAATATTCTCGCGGACGCTAGCATTCATCACCCAAGACGACTGAGCCACATAGGCGATACGTCCTCGGATCACGACCTCGCCATCGGTCCGCCACAGGTCACCCAAAAGGGACTGCAACAGAGACGACTTGCCCGCGCCTACACGACCGACAATGCAGCTCAGTTCTCCTTTGCGAGCACTGAAGTCGATATTCTCCAAAACGTGAGAGCCATCATATCGGTTCCAGGTAAAGGATGCATCACGGATGCGAACGGATTCGTCACCAACGTGAGACACTGGATCCTCGTGCTTCACCGCGTCGGTCTGCAGCTCCTCGGCAGTGAAGTAGTCGGTCAAACGCCTGATAGCCACAGAGGCTTCAATGACGGATGTGATGACCATGGGCAGGATGGAAAGGGGGAAGGTCAGCAGATTGAAGAGGGTCAGAGCCGGGAATACAACGTCAGTGGTCAGAGGCCGCGAGTCTGTCAGGGCAAACACGGTAAATGTGGAGCAAGAGACGAGGAAAGGTGTTGATTGCCACGTGAAGTTCGCAATGGACTGGGTTGCGCCAATTTTGCGCAGCGTGTTCAGTTCCAAATCATTACGGATATGGCTGAGCTTATTCATGAAGGCTGTGTTCCAGGCATAGAGCTTGATACTTTTGATGTTGTTCAGAATCTCAGTCATGAGTCTCGATCTCGAATCCTTGTTCTTCATTTGCACCAGCTGAAGTCTCTTCATCATCCGAGCGATCACGCCATTCAAAGGAATCATCAGGATCATCATAGCGATACCAGCAAACATGCTGACTCCAACGAGCTGATAGAGAGACAGCATGCACAGCGTGATCTGGAACGGCGCAGACCAAAGCTGGATACCGAACTGCGTCAGGTCCGATAGACGCTGCTGGTCAACAGCCATATGGTTGACAATATCACCGGTGGTCTTGGAGGCACGTCCTTCGCTGGAGAGACGCAGGGACTTGGAGTAAATCATGGCGGTCAAGGCCGACTTGACGCGCATTCCTGTATCGAAAGCGCGCTGGAAATACTGATGGAGACACATGGTTTGCGAGACCGAGACAATGAACATCGCAAGAGCAATTGCAACACCTCGAATGACCGGTTCCGGGTTTTCAGTTCGATAGGAATTGATGAAAGTGATCAGAACACGCAGGAGCTGCGGCTGAACAAAGGCGAGGATATCACTGCCACATTTAATGATTGCTCCACGCATATACGGAGAACCAAACGCTTTGAACAAGGCCATCCACAAAGACGGCTTCTTCTTCTGCAGTTCTTCCTCCCATTTCTCTTCCAAGTCCTGTCCGGTGGTAGCGGTCGTGTCACGACGACGCAGATTCCACAGATCGTCTTGGGTCAGGAAGTTGGTGTAACCAAACTTCATCATAGGGGTCATCCAGCTGAAGGTCAGGACGGAGAAGATGTCCGCGTATTCGTAGGGGCATTCATCTTCGTCGCCGAGAGCGTCGTAGGCGCTCTGCTTCTTCCGCACGAGGTATTCCAGGCCGAACTCCACGAGGGCCAGACCCAGGCTCACATTGAAACAAACAAAGTAAGGGAGGTGATCCTTGTATGCTTCCCGAGACACGAGCGAGCGAAGCTTGACGCCGTAGGCGATGACAAAGAAAAGCCAGTAGAAGAGGACCACGCCGTTGGGCTGTCGGCTTCGCCAGTGTTCGTAGTACTGCACCGCAAATATTACCCCCAGCGAGGCGAGAACAATGATCGAGCTCCAGAACCGGAAATCAGCAAACCAATTTTGGGTGTAGGTCTCGACTTGGATTGCGGCTTGTAAGGCGGTCGTGAACATCAAGGCAGCGAGGACGACCTAATCCGCCGCCATCGCGGCATTAATTAGCTTTGCCATCATGAGGAAAGAGACCGCACATCCAGGGCTCACCAGTTTTGCGTAGAAATGCCAATTCTTCGAGACCGGTTGGGGAATCCGCTTCTTCAGCAAAAGCCAGAGGGCGCCGGCCCCCATGAAGATGCCCCAAGCGGCGACGACGGCGAGGCCAACATCCAGAAAACATGGCGTGAGGTCGAATCGGGTCCGGCTCAGGGGGCCCCAGCCCTCGACATCTCCGCAGAAGGGCTGAAGCTTGGGGGACTGGAATGCTGGGATCGGAGAGGATGACGGTAGCGATCCGGAGACCCCGTCCCCCAGAACGACTTGGGGGGTGTCACCAAGCATCTTTGGCCTCGACTTCAAGATCCCCGGGTGTTTCGACCCATGTAGCGGAGAAAGAGAAGGGGAGGAAAAAGAGACAGGGTCGCTTATCTGTCAAGGACGGTCGGGGGTTCGCGCAGAGAAGAACGATACCGCCGGCGTTAATGCGTTCGGCTTTGGACTCCTGCAGGTTGATTAGTAAAACATCGGTCTGAGCTTCCGACGGCTCGGGCGAATCCACCAGAATGCTTACCGACCAGTGCGGAGGCATCGGGGTTAAGCCACATGACGAACGTGGGTTGGTGCTGTATTATTTTCCGGATGATTCTGTTGCTGGATTTGCTGAAATGTTCGCTATCGTCACTTTGCCGTGTGTTTGTAGGAATGATTCGTCTTTGCCTGGGTTATTCCCCCTCACTCTGAAGGAATTTTTCTTCCTTACTTCTGTCCTTTTTCCCCAGAACGGCCATATCGTTGCTATGACATAATCTACGAGGGCCCCGTCTTGGCATTCTGGGATCGGTCATCTTTCTAGTGCTGAACACGATGAAGATGCGAGGTGTCAGGTGCGATTGAATACGTGTGTTGTGTATTCATCTTTCCTTTCCTAGTCCTCTACATCAGCATATGTATATTGCTGTCTTCTATCATCCGGGATGCCGATGACGGCCAATCAGCCCTCCAGGAGGTGCAACTGCCGCCATCCAATGATGTAATGGGATTGGCCAGCTCACGTGTTCTGGGGTAACTCCATCGCCTTGGATATACGGTCATTGGTTGAAAAAGTGACTATGTTCTGCAGAGATCGTGTATAATTTCTTCAATTCATTTCTTTTGACCAGGAGGCACCTGAATACCGCAGAGTCTAGAGTATGCACAGAAGTCTGATTTCGTGTCTCCTCAGGCATCAAACCTTTAGATATGTCTCAGTCCCCATTGGCCCGTGGAAAATTCTTCCTGAATATGGGGATTTCCGCCCACGGGCCAGACTCGCCCGAGTCCAGAGCCTCAGTGCCTGGCCAGGACTGTGAACGCAGAGAAAAGGAGGAACTAGGTACTCTAGATACAGACTACCTGGGCATTAGGCTAAATACCTAAGTTCGGGTCTCAAGACAGGTCGAAATCAATTAGTAATCCTCCGTCTTTTTTCATGGTCTGCATAAACAGTAGGCAATAATGGTACGGATCTGCTGTCCAACAATATATTTTCTCGTATGACTCCAGTCAGCATGACTCTAGGTAGTCAGCATAAAAGCGCAGCGGAAGAGTCACAGCTGATGTGTGAGTCACACCATGTCTCCCAACCACGGTCCGCTGGAATTTCAATGACAGCTGTCCCACAGAAAATAAACTAGTAAAACCAATAAGATAAGAAAATAAAACCACCACAAGAACCAACCGAATCCTGGGCAATTTTCCAGCCTGGTGCCTGAGACACAAGGCGGTGAGTTCCCGCGGGACCAGCATTGATTTTGCCGCAACCCCTCCCAAAGCTGCTCTACGTCACACCACTACCACAATCCCTTATTGTCTTCGACATGGTCGCAGAAGGCTTGAATGTGGAGGATCTCCTCAAAAGACCATTGTATGGTATGTGAATACTCATCCGAAGTCAATTCGTAGCTGTTCATGCTGCTGACACATGCTCTCAAGTCTATGACCTTCCGCCAGAGCTGCTCGCGACGCTTGCGACCAAGAACGACGACAAGGCCATCACAGTTCCCGAAGAGAGTCTCAAAGATAACCTAGAACCCCCCGAAGAAGCACTACAAGATCTAGCAATTGCCTCGCCAACTTCCTGTGCGCTCTGCAAAGTTTCATTCCTCAACGTTCAGGAGCAACGAAGCCATGTCCGATCGGATCATCACCGATACAACCTCAAAGCCCAGCTACGGGGCAACACGACCCTAGACGAGGTGCAGTTTCACAAAGCAGTCGGGGAGCTCGATGAATCGATATCTGGGTCGGAATCCTCGGAAGCAGAGGAAGAGGAAGATGGTACACAGCTGTCGGCGCTGTTGAAAAGGCAGGCCAAGATGGCACAAGCGAGTGAGGAAGAAGAGGAGGAGGTATCGAAGAAGAGAACTGCAGGCAAGCACCCCCTGTTCTGGTTCTCGGCCTCTATCCTACCCCCCAACACGTCGCTCGGGGTGTATCGAGCTTTGTTCTCAGACGTGGAGCAGGACGAGCCAGCGCACCTGGTCGATTCTCTGCGCAAGAAGCAGCTTACCTCGATAAGCACCCAGAAAAACAGCGGAAAAGCCGGGGGCGAGCAGCAAACAGCATTATCTAGCCCCCATATCTTCATGTGCATGATTGGAGGAGGACACTTCGCCGCAATGCTAGTTTCGTTAGCCCCGGAGATACATCGCAAACAAGGTGGTGTCGTGGAGAGACAGGCGCGCGTGATCGCACACAAATCCTTCCACCGTTATACTACCAGAAGAAAGCAGGGCGGATCTCAATCGGCCAGCGATGCTTCCAGAGGAGCTGCGCATTCTGCCGGCTCCAGCCTGAGACGGTACAATGAAGCTGCGTTGGAGAAAGAGGTCAGAGAGCTGCTGACAGACTGGAAAGAAATGATCGATACCGCTCAATTGCTGTTTGTCCGCGCAACCGGCAAAACCAATCGGAGGATCCTGTTCGGAAACTATGATGGGCAAGTAATGAAACAAAACGACACACGGCTGAGGGGTTTCCCATTCAGCACTCGGCGGGCTACTCAGGGCGAACTGATGAGGTGCTTCAAAGAATTGACCCGCGTCAAAGTGAGCCAAGTGGATGAGGCGGCTCTCGCCGAGGCCGAAGCCAAACAACGACGAGAGACATCCAAACCCTCAACGCCACGTCCACAACAGCAAAAACCGAAACTGTCGAAGGAAGAGGAAACTGCTACTTTACATACCAATCAGATTCAAGCGCTTATTCGGCGCTCCAAGATCCCAGCCTTGATGTCCTATCTTTCAAAGAACTCGATACCGTCGTCATTTACATTCCATCCCCCGGATCTGCAGCAAAACTTTCGTTCTCCAACTCCCCTTCACCTGGCTGCAAATATGAACTCTGCCCCAATGGTGCTTGCGCTCCTTACGAAGTCTGATGCAGATCCAAGCGCCACTAATGGAGAAGGACGGACACCTTTCGAACTTGCGGGAGACCGAGCGACCCGTGACGCCTTCCGTGTTGCGCGCCATGAACTCGGGGAATCCAAATGGAACTGGGAGGCCAGCAAGGTTCCATCAGCAATGCCCAAAGCCGAAGCTGATAGCCGAACGGAGAGAGAGCGTAAAGCCGCCGAGGAAGAAGAGGCTGGTCGACGCAAGGCGGAAATAGATCGGTTGAAGAAAGAGGATGCGAATAGAAGCGCGTCCATGACATCGAGAAACCCGACGGGCCGGACGCTGGGGTCAATCGAGAAAACAGCCCAAGAAAAGCGAGAAGAAGAAATGCGAGGAATGACGCCAGAAATGCGCATGCGGTTGGAAAGAGAGCGTCGGGCACGAGCAGCAGAGGAGCGGTTCCGGAGAATGCAAACGAGGTGAAACATGGTTCTCGAAAGTATACTCGTCGAATATCTTACCATTGACCGATGTGAGTCGACAAAATGACACTATATCATGTTAAAGACCTTTGAGACAGTGCTAGAAGACAAAAATAAACGTCTTGATAATGTTAGGTGGTGCACCGGAACTGAAGGCCGGCGTGTGACGAACTATAGCCCTGTAGACTTCATCTTTCCTCCCGGCATCTCCCTTTCATCTTCCCTCACTTTACTTTCCTATCACCTTCGACCCTCTCCCATCTATTCAACTCTTCATAATCCTGTATCACCATCCCATCTGTCTTCTACGTATTTCCACTCCCCATCTTCTTCAGGATGAGTAGCCCATATCCTGATTCATTTTCCACTGTCCCCGACGACTGGGAGTCGCTTTCCGAGCCCGGAGACGATGTCATCGGCACTTTCACGGAGATAAATCGAGGTTCGACCAGCCCACAGGGAGGATTTGATATCCACATTGGCCAAGAGCTTTTCGTAGGCCGAGACCCAAATAAATGGCAGGTACCCCCCAGCCGTCCAGGTTACCCCGATACCACATACTAACACAGCCACAGCTGTTATCTTCTAGAACCAGAGAGTATTTCCCACAAGCATCTACGGATCTATAGCATCACTTACGATCAACAAACCCCACCGCTCGTCTATGTTCAGAACCTCTCGAGCAACGGAGCGAAATGGAACCACTATCTGATGGCAAAGGATAGCTCTTTCCTCCTATCCGACGGCGACTTTGTCAACCTACCAGGAGGAATCAGTCTGAGATACAGATCCAACTACGAATACTGCCGCCCATTATCCACCCACGAGAGAGTAGAGAGACAGGTATGCAACTCATCTCATGTCCATTCATCCCACATTCATGACCCACTAACCCCGATCTCTAGATGCTGGAACCGCACTACAAAATCACACACCGTCTTCTGGGCTCTGGAGGCTTTGGAAAAGTTTATATGGCATACAATCTGACGACAGGCCAGCAGATGGCCTGCAAAGTCATCGATATCTCCCGGGAGAGGACCGTGATGGCCGAGAAACTACGAATGAACGTGCCTTTGTTCTTCAAGAAACACGGTATTCGCCCCTCACAAGCTGTGACTACTGGCATAGAGGCCTGGACTGAACGACAAGTCCACGCCAAGCTTTCTACGTACGACTTTGAAGCAAAGATCCTCCAGGATATCATCCATGTAAGTACTCCACCGTTGGCAAACGTTGACTAGACTAACTCGTGCGCAGCCAAATATCATCGGGATTGAGAGAGTTGTGTGGTCGAGAAACTCACTGTAAGTCGGCCTATCAACATCTGCAAAAGGCTATGACTAAATGATCTGATAGGTATATTCTCGAGGACCTGATTACATCCGGCGATCTATTCTCCTATCTGGAATACAGAGGCGGAAAACTGCCCCAGATGGAGAGTGCAGGGATCACCCGACAGTTGCTCATCGCTATCGATTACCTACATGACCGAAATATTGTCCACCGGGACTTGAAACCGGAAAACATTCTCATGACATCTCTCTCGCCCGGAAAGAGGGTCGTGATCACGGATTTCGGGAGTGCAGTGTACTTCCATCCGGACTCGAGGCCCATGACTTCTATAGTGGGAACCGACGGTTTTCGTGCCCCGTAAGTTTACCTTGACGTTGACACTAGAAAAAAAAGAAAAAAAAAAATACTGACAAAAAGCGAACAGAGAAATCACACAGCGCAGACCGGGGGGATACACAAAAGCGGTAGATATGTGGTCGCTGGGATGCATTACCCTCACACTCTTGACAGGGGTTAGATGGCCTTCGAATTTCACACAAAATCAGCTTGAGGACGTCTTGCACCGTCATCAAATCGACCTCCGCGCAAGAGATTTCATCCAACGTCTCCTCATATACGACCCGAATTTCCGCATGGACGCGAAACAGGCCTTGGCCCATTCCTGGCTCACAAACCCAACTTCTCGGCGAGCATTGGAAGACTTGTATGAACGAGCGATTGCAGATTGGGAACCTCGTGTTCGCGAAGGGCATTTTGTGCTGAATATCGACGGTCTGACCAGGGGGAATGTTCCGCAAGGCTCACGATGGCCGACGATACCTAGTCCATCGCCGAGTCCAGAGCGGTTGGACCTCCAGTTTTCTCAGTCTCTTTCGGACATTTATCTTCCCCCTCATAATCGAGCAATGACTCCAAATTTCAGTCAAAAAACTTGTAACGACCTTGAGGACTACGTTGATGATTTGATATCATCTGCCTGCAACAGTCATGTAGGCGATGGCCACTACTATCCCTATGGTCGATGTGATAATATGGACTACGAAATTGGTCAGTACCCTGACCTAGTAGTTTAATTTGTGGATAGGGAACGAGTATGCAGCCGGGCATCTAAAGGCCCCAACTTGGAACTCGAGTGGGATATCACCGATGGATTGTCGTTAAATTGATGTTATGGTGTTATGGTGTTACGGTGTTATGATGGTTGATTTGTATTTTCTCCTTTTGATCTTACGTTGTTGTTGATGTGTGTTGTACTGGCATAGTGCCAAATTTCCTTTTCTGTGGAGTCAAGATGTATTATACTATAACAGCCACGGGGCGACTAGTTGATGATGACCCCGTCTTGGACTGATTGGATCTCAGGGACAGTCTTCCAACAGTCAGTTACAGAATGATGGATCCGTCTTATCTCCTGACCCGAACAAGAGATCCGAAGCGTAATTTGGTACACGACCGCACGTGGAAGGAGCGTAAACCCATGGAATGTAAAGGTACAAAGCAACCGCCACTGAGAGTCTAATCTCGGTTGTTGAGTAGATGTTCTTTACTACAAATTACAATGTCGGGATTCTGATAGTCATCCCTACGACTAGGTAGGAGGCAAATAGAGATAGAACCAAGGTCAAGGGCGTGAGAAGACGGATTAGCCTAGCAAAGGGGAAAGAAATGTGAAGGGGCCCCTCCCTTTTTATCGTCACAGGACGTCCTTTAGGTGAGACATTGGCATAGACAGGAGGCCTCGGGAAGTCAGATGATTGTCATCTGGGCTAGGATAACCACGGGGAGGGAGAGATCAAGAGAGGGGATGAGACATCTTGTGATCATGGCATCATCTCGGTCCTTCTTTGCAAGCGTGAGAGAATCTTAGAGCTGCCTTGGGTCTTTGTCATGTTAGCGCATTGGATGGGAGGACAGAGAGTTGGGCTAAGTGAAAAGCTAGATAAAGCACTTGAGTCCTATTCTGTACTTTCGCCGGAGGGGTGGGCGTGGGGATGTTGGATTGACTCGTCATCGATAGAGGTGATAGTGATCTAAGGGGATTAAGCAGGGAGATTTCGCCTTAAATAGAACGCGAGCACACGTGTATAGGAGCTTTTGTAGGTTCACTGGGTGTACGTGGGTGAGTGGAAACTGGGTTCGAAAGCCCCTCGGGACAGCGAACGCCGTGTGTGCATGAATCTTCTCGTGAAGCATACAAAGAAAGGAAAGAAACGAGGGGCTTGACTGGAGTATCCAGCCGCCAGGGAGTATGGAAGGGAAGGTGGAACAATGGATGAGGTGTGTAACACGACAGTCGCCCCCAAGGGCCTCTGACTGTCAATAGTGCAGTGGGCTGCGAGGTCAGTGGTTTGCATACCCGATCTCTGTGGGGAGATCCACCGTCGGTGATTTTGTGGCCAAGGTGCACCTGTTCGGCATCCCTTGCATGTATAATCCCAGGGTGCTCCGCGGGGGGCTGGGGACCGGTGGATAGGAGCGGTGCAGGATGAAGGAAGCCAGACCGTGTAGTGTAGCCTTGCAAATGATTCAGATTGCGACTCAGGTGATCTCCCTGTTAGCCAATAGTCCAAGTATCTTCTCTCAAGGATAGTGGTCGAGGGATCGCCCTCGCCCTGTTTGCGCGTGTCGGGCCGGGTCTGCCCAGGAGAAGGCAGGCCAAATTTCTCGGGTCGTTGATTTTCTTTCAGTAAGAGAGCCCTTCGATTTTCGTATCAAAATGATCATTTGTCTATTCAATTCCGAAGCGTTGATGTGAACATAGGCTGTCAAAGAAGACACCTGCATCGAAACCGACTCCCTGGCATCCTCGTAGAATTTCGTGCCCGTCACCTGCAAGATTATGCAGCCTTCGCAGAAACGACACCGGGTGACCACCGGCTGCATTAAGCAAGGACACCTAAATTGCCCGAGGGAGCGTGGGCTTCCATATACAGGGATAGCACCACTGCAGATTGACCGGTTTGAACTACTCATCCATGGCCGTTCGCAGACCCATCCGATCACGTTCGAGACGAAGGGACCAACCTCGATACACGCCTTCACCAAGCCTAGGAATGCCGAGACTAGGTGAAGCAGCCTCGTTTTAGCGTGTCAGCCGTCGCGAGGAATGTGGATTCCCCCATCTTGTCGAGAGGATCACTCCTATCATGCAAGGAGGTGAGAGTTGATCGCTGATAAGATCGGGCGATAGGAGGATAACCATCTAGCCTCCTGATTTTTTTCGGGATGTTTTCTGACCCTTGCACAGGGATGAGTGTTCCCGCGCTCGTTGTCTTCTGGGCTGGAAACCACTCCTTCCGAAGGTGTGGTCGATGGGATGATGTCGTCAGTCGCTCGTGGTGGAAAATGATCTTCAGGCACCAGACCCTGTTAGGTAAGCCGGTAACCAGCAGCCCTGATCATTGGCCGACACGACACGTCTTTGTACGCGTTTGACGCGCACCGCGTCGTGTTCGTGACACAGATCGGGGAACAGCCAATATAACCCGATTGGGATATAGTGTGGGCAGATCTATGAGCGGTAGGCATCCCCTGAGGTTGTCGAAAGCATAGAGACGGAGGAGGAAGACATAAGGACGCAGGACCTTCTTAAGTAGAAACCACCAAAGAGGGTTGGGATACCGGGGATGACCCTATTGCCTGGAATCCTGGGGGCGAGGAATGGGAGGGAACCCAGGTGTATAGTTTCGAGAGGGATTAATCTCGAGAAACCGACATTTCCACCCCATATCGAGAGGGGCTCTGACCTGGTTTGTGGTCCATTTAATTTACGCCAATATCAAGCAATCTCGCGGACCTGTAGGCCATCCTCAAAAACTCCGAACCCGGCGTAAGGCGCTCAGGGCTGCAGACGCAAGCTACCGTGCATTGCAGCTGCCATGCGATTGGAACCGCGCAGGGCATGGACCCAGCGCGATTATCGCCTGCAGGGAGAAGATAGGAGGATAGTAGGAGCAACCCTGGGT
Organism: Aspergillus olivimuriae; assembly: GCA_003719415.1. NCBI lineage: Eukaryota > Fungi > Ascomycota > Eurotiomycetes > Eurotiales > Aspergillaceae > Aspergillus > Aspergillus olivimuriae. Next base: position 22,722 of record RHLO01001207.1, read on the forward strand.
CCACGACATGGGGCACCGTTGGAGGCCGATCACCCTCGTCCCTGGCTAGAGGTCCAAGCCCGAGAGGGATTCATTGAGCGGGACGAGACGACTCCATTTGAGAGGGGTTTGGGTTTGTCCGTCTCGTGGGAGGGCACGGTGGCGGCGTTTACGGGCATCATGCTGTCCTTGCATCGTGCATCCCTCTCTGGTGGCTCCTTGGGTTTCTTTGACTCCGTGTCTCACTTGGGGGACCACACCACCCTCCGGAGGGGTTGTATCTGGGGATACAGTGGTGCTCCTTTCCAGTGCTGATAGTCGAGCGTCCGAAGAGTAATATAGTCGCATTCCTTCCCCTGTATCAAGGAGCCATCAAGACCCCGTCTCTGCCAGTTCACCCCCCGGCAAACAAGCAGCGAGAGGAATGAGAATCATCGTCCATCACCCCGCCATTCTTTGTTGAGCCGCTGGTGTGTTGTTTGTGTTGTTTGACTGCGGGGGATCTCTTTGACTGCCTGTCTGTGAAGTTCATTGAGGCACAGTCCATCCATTGTATCTATTTTTGCCGGACGACCCACGAGGCGTGTTGCAGAGGGTCTGCAGAGGGGGTTGGTGGTCTGTCCGGAGTGCTGGAGTTGGCCGTTTGCGGCAAGCGAACGGAAGGCAACCAACGGTCCGCTCTTTTAAGACTAGACTTATCGCTCCCGCGTCACTCTCGCTCTCCCGCTCTCTCTTCGCCCTCAACCCATCCTCCCTCTCGCCTCGTCGCCATCCATCCCATCTGCTTCCCCCACCGTCGCATCTGTCGGATCCAGTCGATCGGGAAGCGCTGGGGCCAGACTTTCATTTCCACTCGTTTTGAACTGCCCATCGCCTCCTCGCCTTCTCAAATTCTCGCCCGGCGCAACCGCTGCGCCTGTCGCGCACCCCAGCGCACAAATTCTCGCCTGCGAGAATCGCATCACCCATCCACCACCAGGCCATTCCTCGGCGCTGTCGCATCACTCGCTTGTCTCCCTCGAAAACCAGATTACATTGCGCCTCCGAAATATCCTCATCATATCCTCATCACCATGTTGCTCCCCTCTGCGCTCCCGTGCGACGTGCGCCGCTCGTCGCGCCTCACTCCCAGTCGCCTCTTCTCAACACCTCCTCCCTCCGACGACGATTTCCCCTCCAGAAACGGACTCATGGGAACCTGTCGCGCGCTTCAATCTCTCCTCAACGGCTCCCCTGCGCCATCCCCCCGCCACACAAAATCGCAACGACTCCAAAGCCCCCTCCACATCAAACCCACATCTCCTGCTCGGTCGCGGAAGCGCAGGGAGATCAAGACCACCCCAAAACCCTCTCGCGGCGTGAACAAACGGCGACGCGACTGCTTCGAAGAAGATATAGAGGAGGATTCTGCCAGTGAGACGGAAGTCACCTTTCGTCGCAGTCCTCGATTTTCCACCCCTAAACGCCCTCGGCACGTCCCCTACGACCTGCCGCTGGGTCTGTCGCAATCAGACTTTTATTCCCTCCATTCTCCGCCCATCACACAATCTCCTCCATCGCCTGCCCACCAGCGCAAACAAGAGCTTTGCGCAGACGATGATCGCGCATCAACACCATTTGATCCCGATGCGGCGCTTCCGTCCATCGAAGAGGCGGAAGAGCCTGCGCCCGCGCACGATGACTCCTGGACGACTGACGATGACCGACGGCTGGTCGAGGTAGTTCTGGAGAAATTCAAATTATCCCAGCATGACTGGGAAGAATGCGCCCGACAAATAGGCAAAGATAATGCCAGTGTCGGGCGACGATGGCAGGCTCTCGTCGGCGATGGCAACGTGGGCTTGCGACGCGGCCGTCGCCTGGTCCGAGGCCGCATTGACGAGAGCTGGCTGCAATGAAGACTTCCTTTTGTCGCATCTCTCACTTTTCCTTTGTTCTTTTCCAATTCTATGAACACTATTGGCGGATATCTTATCATGTACTGTATGGGATTTACGGGTTTTCTTTCTTCTTTTCACTCGTCCATGCTTTTGTCGCAGTTCAATCTGTGCTTGTTGTATTATTATTTCGGTTCGATTCTTCTTCGTCGGCCTCGGGTCTCTTCTGTGTTGAGATGGGTCTTTCTTCGCTTTCTTTCTGACTTACTCTTTACTTAATATTGATCTCAAGCCTGTGGCTTGGGGAATGCTCACGCCGGATTGTGTCGCTGTACCTACTGTATGATCTATCGCCTGTTCCATGTGACTTGATCTTGGACATTGATGTCTCTTCCTACACCTATCTCTTCGTTGCTCTGTATTCTATCTAGTATTCTGGAACTCTGTCCGCGATCGGATCGCATTAGTCTGGAAAACGTAGATGATTGTCTATCTTATCGTGATGGGTCCATGCAAGGGTCCTGCCATCGGTGGAGCTTATTCGGGTCTTTCCTCGTTTTCGCTTCGGTTCTTTGTCGATTGTGCGATTTCCCCTCAATGTGTGTAACTTTCTCCCTTGACCAGTCTGCAGACAATGAATTGTTTGAATGTGGCTTGACGATCCTCTCTACTGCCTCAAGGGGTCGAGAGGCATCGTCGTGTTTTTACCACTCAGCAGCCCGTCACTCTGCGAGACTGGCTTTTAACTGCTATAACTGCAACATACCGTTGGTATGAGCTACAGCCCTGCGTATTATGAACCTGTACTTGATTCTGTCTCTACGTGATTATCTGTTTTCTGTGTTGTTTGACCAGCAAACTTGCACGTCTCCTCCACGCACCTACAATCCCACTTTTTACTACAATACCTTGTTTCAGTGATGCTTCCGCATAAGCTAGTCATACATACTACAAAAGCGCCGAGCTTTCTTCAAGAAAAGAAGAACGTCTTCCTTACCTCTCAAGGGTTCATCAAGGACCATCATCAATCAGCAGTCCGTCGTACCATATCAGAATCAGAACCAGAACCAGAACCGCATGCAGTCCCTTTCTACAAGAGATCACTTTGTTTGGAAGAAACCTCAAGAAATGAATATGCCTCGTAAGAAATTCAATCTCAAGGCTAGGCAGACTGGACAGGGTAGAGCTTCTTGATGATGCTCGAAATCTACTAGACTTTGATCGAGGGTCTTGGGAGTGTGGCTCAACGCGGAACACTTCGAGGATAGAGGATATTTGCCCGTATGGAATCTGGGAACAGTCTTGAACGATATAGATCAGACCAGTGACTCGACATCTTTGGGAGCCTGTGGCGAGATCAGAGCAATGGAAGTGATGTGAAGCTTTGAACGATTGTGGTGACTGATGACCTGATGGAGGGGTTTCTCTCCTTGCTGCTTGTATATTTCGAAGAGGAAAAGACTGCTGTAGAAGTCTTGGCTATATCGTGGTTGATTTTAGAAGTCCATAGTCATGATTGGGCATCTCTCTGCTTTCTATCTTCGTCAAGACGGGATTCTGCTCATTACAGAATGCAACCTGGCTTTCATACCTCTCGATCTGGGATGATTGATGAGCAATGCATAGCATACGTAGGACTACAAACGATGAAGACAAAATATGAGAAAGAGCATGATACAGTCTACATCATGTGGCTTGAATTATATGCATAGAACTATAAGAGACATACAAAATACAGGAATCAACTGGAAACGCCAAACACCCAGCTCATGGTATGGTATGTGAAGATCGATCTGATCAGAACTCTTTTCTCCTTGTCCGTGTCCTCCGGCTACCCGACCCGCAGTAGACCAGCTAGAATCTGCATGTTTGTTAGTATGAAGGCACAAAACCCTTACCCCGTACGATACCCAGAAGAGGGCCAGAAGAGACAAAAAAGAACGTACCGGATTTCATAACTTCCCGCACGAGTCATATACCGCACCCACTTGACACTGCTGTAGTTGCTCTTCTCAAACACCTTGAGATAGCGCACCAGCAGCCCGCTGCTGGTGAACATGAGCAGGCTGAACGAGAGGCTCAGGGGCGGACGACTCCACGCCTTCTGGTGCGTCATGCTGGTGAGGGTGGCCTCCGCCGTGAGCACGAACTCGCTGCCGCCGGAGAAGCGGGCGATCTTCCAGACGATGTTGTTATGTTCGGGCTCATACTTGGCGCGGCCCTGGCTGGTGCGCTCGGTGGTTTTGGCGGTGTTCAGCGGTGTCGGGATACGGATGACCACGTTCGTCGCGAAGAGCTTCGAGCTGTAGTTCGCCTTGATGGCGACGCTGTACTCGACCTTCGTAGTGCCGACTTCCCGCACAATCGGATGCACCTTGAACGGCAGATTGACATTCTCCGTCGCTCGGTACCGCATCAGCTCAAACTCCCCGTCCGGCGGCACGAACGAGATGATCCGGTCCGCGTCGAACCGTCCCAGTTTGACGCACTGGTGGAACTGACAGTCTTCCAGCGTCACTGAACCCGCAGCTGCCCGCGTGCCCTTGGACGTCGCGTCACGCCCGCTACCCCCGCCACCTCGGATACTCCCCATACCGCCGCCGGCAGCATTGCTGCCGCCGTTGTCGAGTAAAAGTCGGTCGTTGAGACCGAACTTGCACTCCGGCGTGCCGGAGAGGTACGCCCGCATGACGATCTGGCCGTTGACGTCGGCGCGCAGCACCGTGCCTGTCGCGGACATGAGCAAGTTGACGTCCTCGATGACGTCCACGAACGCCTCGTTCTTGCGGTATTTGATGTCGGAGCGGCGCCAGGAAAGCGCCCCGGTCGCTTGCATGGTGATGCGGCTGGAGTCGGTGGGTGAGTTGGCGATGGCCGATTTGACTCCTTCTGTCGTGATGTACATTTTGAGCGTGTCCGTCTCAGTGTTCTGGGGGTATCCGAAGTCGAGAATTTCTGTTATGTGAAGCTCAAGTCAGCCACCTTGTCCGGATGGGCCCCTCCTTCCAGCGCATGCAGTATGCGCGCGTTTTCTCTCCATCGCTGTCTCGGCATCCACCCAAGACGCAAGACGCAAGTCACAGGACACAAGGACAAAGGGAGGGGCGCACCGTCTAAGAGCTCGTAAATCAGGACGAAATTGTTCTTCACCGCCTCCTCGTCAAGCTTGCCAAAATAGCTCTTCCCCAGCATGACGAGCCGGTACAGGAACTCGAACACCAGGGCAGCATTCGCATTGCTCTTCGTCACGGCCACCAGGTAGATATTCTCGTGTTTGACATGGCTGAATGTCGTGGACCCCAGGGTCAAAATGGGCGACCGGACCTGAGGGTTGGATATGACCTGGATGCGGAAGATGTCGGCGAGACGCGGTCGGCAGTCATTGCGGAAGGCGCGGAAGATGAGGTTTTCGCCTTTTTGGTTGAAGATGAGAATACCGGAGAGCATGATGTCGGGGAGGATGGACGGAAGCGACGAGGGGAGAGGGGGAG
>RHLO01001209.1:0-20352 GCA_003719415.1 Aspergillus olivimuriae
GCTACGAGGAGAGTTACCACCCGCCCCCCGAATATCTCCCCGACAAGAAGGAGCGTAAGGCCTGGGAAGAAACCGATCCTGAAGACCGCGAACAGGAATTCCTCCCTAACGACTTTGGGTCGCTTCGAAAGGTGCCTGGCTACGAGACTTTCGTCAAGGAAAAGTTCGAACGTTGCTTGGATCTGTACCTGGCTCCCCGTGTCCGAAGAAGCAAACTGAACATCGACCCCGAGAGTTTGCTCCCCAAGCTCCCCAGCCCGGAGGAGCTGAAGCCTTTCCCCACCACTTGCGCCACAGTGTTCAGAGGGCACAAGGGCCGCGTTCGTACTGTCTCAGTCGACCCGTCTGGCGTGTGGCTCGCTACTGGTGGCGACGATGGCACTGTCCGCATCTGGGAGCTGCTTACTGGCCGTCAACTCTGGAGCGTGAAGTTGAGCGAGGAGGACGCCGTCAATGTGGTTAGCTGGAGGCCCGGTAAGGATGCCGTGGTACTCGCTGCTGGCGTTGGTGACGACATCTTCATCGCGGTCCCCCCGATTGTCGACCCGGAGATGGAGAAGGCTAGTCTGGAACTCATCGATGCAGGATGGGGTTACGCCGCCTCGAGACCTGCACCCAGCGCTGCCGAAGAAAACAAGAAGAATACTCCCCCGAAATGGATCCGTCCGTCTTCGACCCTCGCGGATGCCGGTGTGTGCGTTGTCATCCCTCTCCGCTACGTCGTCAAGACCCTTTCGTGGCATCGCCGGGGCGATTACTTCGTCACTGTGTGCCCTGGCTCCTCCACACCCGCTTCGGTTGCCATCTCCATTCACACACTCTCCAAGCATCTCACCCAATTCCCCTTCCGCAAGCGTATCAAGGGTGGTGGCGCCCCCCAGACGGCCCATTTCCACCCGTCCAAGCCTATTCTGTTCGTTGCGAACCAGCGCACCATCCGTGCCTACGACCTCTCCCGTCAGCTGCTCGTCAAAATCGTTCAGCCTGGTGCTCGCTGGATCTCTTCTTTCGATATCCACCCGACCTCATCCACCGCTGCAGGTGGTGACAATATCATTGTTGGTTCTTACGATCGCCGTCTCCTGTGGCACGATCTGGAGCTGTCCCAGCGCCCCTATAAGACCCTCCGCTACCACCGCAAGGCAATCCGCTCCGTCAAGTTCCATCCCGGTGGTCGGTACCCCCTGTTCGCCGACGCCAGTGACGACGGCTCCCTCCAGATCTTCCACGGAAGCGTTACGGGCGACATGCTCAGCAACGCTAGTATCGTACCCCTCAAGGTGCTCAAGGGCCATAAGATCACTGGGGAGCTGGGTGTCTTGGATGTCGACTGGCATCCTCGGGAAGCATGGTGTGTTAGTGCCGGTGCAGATGGCACTTGTCGGTTGTGGATGTGATCGCGCATCGAGTTTGCGACTATTCTCCCTGTACTGTGTTAAATATTTCAATGAGGCGTTTGGTGTGCATAGTCCTAGTCTTAGATATCCATTACAAAAAGTTCATCTTCATTTCTTTCCTATATAAGGTGTAGGATTTTAGTCGGTTTGGACACTACATATGCTGCTTGAACTTGAGAGCCGAGCGTTAAAACCAATTCTCAGCAGTATCATTAGCATCATTATCATAGGTATCATAGGTATAGGTCTATATAGTCAACTTTTATCAAAAGTCCATGTCCGAACAACACACAGATAGACGGAGAAGGTAATGATATATCTATGAAACCAAGAAAAATCACAAAGATTTAGGAACGGTATCATACAACCCCGCCACTCCAATCCCGACGCAATTTCTCATACTTCTTCAGATCTGTCACGCTAGGACGCACGAAGGATTTAGCCGCGACAAAGTCTTCCAATTTGATGGTATCCCGCCGCTTGATGGCAGAGTAACCAGCGCGACGAAGCAGACTGCCGAGATCGGCACCACTGTAGCCTTCGCAGTCCTCCGCCAGTCGTCGGAGGTCCTCGCTGAACTCGATGGGGAGATTGCGGACCAACGTCTGCAGAATCTCGACCCGCTCCAGCGGACTGGGCAGGTTGACGAAGAGCAGAGTCTCGAGACGGCCGGGACGGAGCATCGCCGGGTCGATGATATCGGGGCGGTTCGTGGCGGCGATGACATAGATACCCTGACGACTGCTGCCCAGGCCGTCAAGCTCCGTGAGCAGGGTGTTGACGACACGCGCGGAGGCCTCGGAGAGGGTGTCGTCGCGACGGGGCACGAGGGCGTCCAACTCGTCGAAGAAGATGACGCAGGGGATGGATGAGCGAGCGCGGACAAATACTTGCCGGACGGCACGCTCAGACTCTCCGACGAACTTGTTAAGCAGTTCGGGGCCCTTGACGCTGATGAAGTTGGCGCGCGACTCATTCGCCACAGCCTTGGCCAGGAGCGTCTTACCGCAACCAGGGGGACCCCAGAGGAGCACGCCGGTGGGGGCGGTGATGCCGACGTTGGCATAGATCTCGGGGTTCTTGATGGGCTCGACGATGGCAGTGGATAGTTCGTCGCGGACGCCGCCGAGGGCACCGATGTCGGCCCAGGTGGTGTCGGGGATGGTCGCGAAGCCTTCACGTTTAGAGGAGGGCTGGATCCTGGGTAGTGCGGTGAAAAAATCGGCATTGGAGACGTGGACTACCTGCGCTTCCTCTCCAATGGGGGACTCTTTCGCGTGGGTGATGAGGCGTCGCAGCTCCTTAACTTTGGGGCTGATCTCATCGGTCTCTTCGATGTCCATCTCCTCTCCGCTGTGGGATTTGAGGATATCCAGGTACCTCTTGATGGCGGTGGAGCCGGCTGTGGAGACGAGATCGTTCAGATCTGCACCTACGAAACCGGGCGTGCGCTTGGCCAACGTCTTGAAATCGAGATCGTCGGCCAGCTGCATCTTGCGGGTAAGGGCGCGGAGGATCTTCTCTCGCACTGGCTCTGAAGGAACGGTCATGTTGATCTCCTTGTCAAAACGGCCTCCTCGACGCAGAGCCGGGTCCAAGCTATCGGGGCGATTCGTCGCCGCCAGCACGATGACAGGCTTGCCGTCGGTCTTGTCTAATGCCAGATCATCCATGCATGTGAGGAGCTGGGCGACAATTCTCTTCTCCATCTCTCGCTGGGCACTTTCTCGCTTTGGTGTGATGGCATCGATCTCGTCGATGAAGATCAGACAGGGTGCGATGCGTTTGGCTTCTTCGAAGAACTCCCGCAGGGCCTTCTCTGACTCTCCTGACATACCCGACACGATCGACGGGGCAGAGATGGAGATAAATGGAACACCAAGTTCAGCTGCAAAGGCGTTCGCAATCATGGTTTTACCGCAGCCAGGCGGTCCATGCAAGAGAACACCCCGGGGCGGCTGCACGTTCGACGACATGTATACCTGGGGGCGGGTCACAGGAAGGATGACCAGATCTCCAAGGTCTTCGATCACATCGTCTAGACCACCCAGGTCCGCCAAACTGACATGTGTTGGAGGAGATCGATCGATGTTGGCCTCCGCCTTGCGCCGTTTGGAAGAGTGTCCTTCAGTTCCATGTTGTCGTCTCTTCGATGCTGTCGGAGCGGGACTTGCGGTGTCTGTGCTGTTGGCTTCGGTCTGTTTTTGAAGTTTTGAGGGCGCCGTGTTCCACATGCCCACGAGACTCTTGTTCAGGCTGTTAGATTCCTGTTATTGTTAGTAGGTTAATCAGGCGTAGAGGACTCGGAGGAACTGCGACCCAGGTGTAAAACCGCATGCGAAACAATGGATAGGACATACCAGGATGGGCTTCTCCTCCTCCAACCCCTCAAAATCGCCTTCTACGGAGTCATTGTCGTCCTCGCCGAGTACATCAGTTTTGATGACTTCAACCACTCGCTCGATGCTGTCCTCTAGGATCCGCTTAGGCTTCCGGTTCAAACTGGAATTTGACTTCTTGATAGTCTCGTAGATTACTGGGACAGCGAGACGTATTTGGTCTTTTTCCGACTGGTCATCAATGATTTTACGGACAACCTGGTAGACCTGGAGTAGGCGGAGGAAAAAAAAATTAGCCCATCGCATCTAACGCTGGAGGGAATTGTTCACCACACCTCTTTGTCTAAACCCTGCCGCAGGGTCGGTCTACCGCCACGACGCATCTTGCTTCCCAGGCAGCAGTCGACAAGAGCACAATTGAAAGGATGACGGCGAGAAGTGAGCGCATGAGGCTGTATTGATACACCGCGGGAATTTCTACAATTTCAGTCCGCCGGAGAAACCGAGCTCCGAGAGCCGGGATGGTATGGGCGATACGGCTGATACAGGCGAGGAACACAGGAGAGACAAGAAGAGTGACAATACGAGACGGGAAATACGGGGCCGGGGGCCTGGCTCCCACGTCATTCTTCTTATCGAAGTCGATGGCGGTCGTTCATCGCTCACGGTTGCTGCCAATCTACCTACCGACAACATGCAACTACAACAATGGGCAACGCAAACAGCTCCCACAAGATCTCAGCTCAGGATCGGTACGTTATGGCTTCTGCTGTGGGCTTTTGCGCCTTTTCGTCCTCTCCAATCTGCCTCATTTTCCCGTCACGCGGCTTATCTTGCCCGAATCTTCCCCGATTGCCGACCCCGCTTGTGACCGTGTCTCCAACGATAGACTAACATGGCAATGTCCCACGCGTAGAGCAATCTTAGATCTCAAAAACCAGCGTGATAAGCTCCAGCAGTACCAGCGACGCATCACAAGCCTCACAGACCGGGAAACGGCTATCGCAAAAGAATGTCTCGCGCAGGATGATCGCAAACGCGCGCTCCTCGCCCTCCGTCGCAAGAAATACCAGGAATCCCTCCTTGCTAAGACCGATGCGCAACTGGAGCAACTGGAGCAGTTGACAAGCCAGGTCGAGTTCTCCCTGGTACAGAAAGATATCGTTTTCGGCCTGCGGCAGGGTACACAAGTGCTGCAGACGATTAACAAGGAGATGGGCGGCATTGAGGGGGTGGAGAAGATGATGGGCGAGACGGAGGAGGCTCGCGCATACCAGGAGGTAAGTTGTCCAAACTCCTTTGGAGACTGGCTGGGACGGATATGGGGTGTGTTTCTGGATGCTGACGCAATGGTAATACTGCAGGAAATCAGCCAAATGCTTGCTGGTCACTTGACGAACCAGGATGAAGACGAGGTTGAGGATGAATTGGCTGATTTGCAACGGGAAACCCAGCGGAATGTCGACTTGCCCACTCCTCCCACCCAGATACCCTCCGCACCCGATGCAGTGGAAGAAAACCACAATGCCGAAGTATCGACCAGGTCAAAGGCGAAGGAGCGGACCGCCATTCCCGCGTGATTGGCAAATTACCTTTCTATACCCGCGAACCGGTGGCAGACCCCTTGCGTGCAGCGTTCAAGCATTTCTGGCGTTGGTGATCCCTGGGCGTTTGCTTTCCATACCTAGATCCTTGCGTGCGATGATAGCCATTAGACAGTAGGGCTTGGCTTGCACAGATAATCTACCAATCCCAAGGTGAACATCCCTGAGAGACGAGTTGGTTCTTCCGTTGTTTCAGTATAGTACATCTGTTGGGATCCTGTATGTGGGGAACAGCGCAATACTCAGTAGTGTTTGTCAAAAAAATAATTTTCATCATCGTTGGAATGAATTTCGCATCAGCAATATTCTCGCCAGATTCGCCAATCCGAAGGGAAGTGGCCAAAAATAGTCACGAGAGAAAGTCAAAAATCACTGCCCAGGCATGATCCGTCCACCAACACCACTCACACCGGGAATTGCGACGTGGTCATTGGGATTTGCTGCAGCTTCGTATAAGAAACTGACTGGCTCCCGGTTGAGCGCCATGAATTGGCCCTTGAAACCGACATAACCAACCTTGGTCACATCTTCCTCCCCATCACTCCAGTTATCCTCGAAGAACAGTGTGATGGATGTCGTGGTATTCCAATGAGCGCGATTCAATGGCAGCTCGAAAACATCAGCGCCTGGGACAGGCTGCGGGACCTCAATCGTCTGCGTTGGGGAGAGATCGGATGCAGTTCCAAAGTCGAGATCGTTTCGGTTCTTGAAGAGCTTTACCGTTTTGGGCGCAGATGAGGTCGGAGCGGTATAGATCAGGACTGAATGCAGCTTAACCTGACCAGTGAACCTGCAGAAACAATTAGCTAAGGTTACAGTCATGTTTCGCAATGCACCGATGAATAACCCCAGAGGCATGAAACTCTTTCTGCAAGACGCTGTCCATCATCCGTTCAAATACGCGGAGATTATGAGGGGCAGAGCTTTGGTGGGGTAGACCAACAGGTTTCCATAGTTGGTGATACCTCGACAGATGAAAGGAGGGGAAGGGGGCAGGATGCAGTTGACGGGTGCTGAACATACGGAATGTACATCAATAGTTGCTCGTCAGCATCGCTTTCAAGCTCGGGTTGGTCATTCAGTCGTTCCGCCCATGTTTTCTGCACGACCGCAGCGCCGGACTTGGGGGTGGCCTCTAGAGGTCCGCATTAGCAGCTATACCAGAAACACAGAGCGAAAGGAGGCGATTCGAGGAGTCAATATGTCTAGCTTTTCGAGTACCTACCATTCAGAGTTGTGATGGAGTCAAAATCAATTTGCGAATAGAGAAGGGATTGGATGGCCGGGGTGATATCATTGGAATGGTCGTGGCCGTCCTCTCCATGGCAATGGCCGCCGTGATCGTGATGATGATGTCCCGACATTTTAGATCGGACGAGAAGACGCTGATCCTTGACTAGGAGGAAGTTCTTCTCTTGTTGCTCGGCTGTTGCGCTCAAACGAAGGACCAGTACTCTGGAGGCGGAAGGAGAAGAAGAGAGTGGGAGAACGAGAGGTATGGATGGAATGGGAACAAACATGCGGGTCCTTCGGTCGTCCCGAAGCGAGGATCTTCTACTCCTGGACAACATATCCTGTGTGAATTACTCCCTTCTATACACTTTTTTGTTTCAATTATATGATAGAATAATTATCAAAGAATTTTCTAGTGAGTTCTTTCCATTTGTTGTAGGCGAGAAGCCCATGGTCGATTGAGTGAGTTCATTACTAAAATCCAACTATTCAAACCTGAAAGTCGCTCACTGAACCTTATAATAGTTTGGTGCATATTCCATGAGATAGCCTTTTTCGATCTTGGTGATGTCCCGGATATACGTCTTCTCGCCAGTCTGCAATATCTCGTGGAAAATGACCCAGTCGGCTTTCCGATTCTGTAGCCTTGATTAGTACCTCATGATGGCGTAGAAAGCAAAGGCGAATACAGGCGAAAACATACAAACATCAATGAGCTGGGGTGCGCATATAGAGTAAGACCCCCGCTGACCGTCTTGAAAGTCCCGTCCGGCTGCATCTTTGCAGCATGTGCGAAATAGCCTGTCGTGAGGCATCTTTGAATTTGCTCGGACGGTTTCCCCAGTTCCGTTGGCTTGTAGCTGGAGGCAAGGGACTCGTCAGCCTGGATACCGAATCGCTCCAGGTAGCGTTTCAACTGAGCTCGAACGCTGACAGCGCGTTGTAATGAGCGATAGTTCAAAAGGTTGTCCCGACACCATTTAGAATCCTTTTTGCCTTTCGTGACGAATGCTTGATAGACATTGAGATAGGTCAGATGGTCGCCCTCCTCGACAGCGAACTTGCGCCGACTACTCTCCGACGATTTCTTATCTCCGTCATGCTGCACCCACACAGACCCCTGAAGACTAACCATGGCGGCAATAGACAGAATCTCACTCAAGCAGCCAAAGCTCTGTGCCGAAAGAAGGACCTTTGCCATCATGGGCTCAACCGCTAGTTCCGCCATTCGCATGCCCAAGGGCTTGGTAAGCTTTGCGTAGTCGTCGACTGCCCCAAGAGAGTATAGCAATTCAAAGGCTCGGATGACAAGATCCGCCGGCGGCGAAGTCAAGAAGTCAAACCGTACTATGTTGTCGATGCCAAGAGCCTTGAGTTGCATGATCACTGGTGCCAGATTTGACCGCTGGATTTCCGGCACTGTTGCTTCTGGCAGTTGTTCATATGCTTGTTGGCTATATAAGCGAAAGCATTTCCCAGGCTTCGTTCTCCCCGCGCGACCTGCGCGCTGGACTGCCGCTGCTTTGGATATCGGCACAGCGGTCAGCGTTTCAATGCCGGTGCTCGGATTGAAGGCTCGCAATTTTGCAAATCCACAATCGATCACATAGACGATCCCGTTGATCGTCACAGAGGCCTCGGCGATGTTTGTAGACACGATGACTTTGCGGGTATCCTCTGGCGTTGGTTCAAATACATACATCTGCTGTTCGGTTGTGAGGCCGGAGTAAAGAGGCAGAGGTTGCAGGGACGGTGCCTTTGGGTGCAATTCTGCCGCGCGCTCGGAGATCATTTGAACAGCGGTGTCGATCTCTTCGCGGCCTGTGAGGAACAGCAAGATATCCCCTTCTGCCTCTTGCAGATGAATGTCGAACACTGTTTTGACTGCACGTTCTAGGTAGTCCTCAGCGGGGGTCTCGAGGAAAAGAATGTCAACAGGATACATTCGCCCTTCCAGACTTATAATCCTTCCGACCTTTCCCCCAATCTCAGTTGACTCTGAAGTCTCTGGGAATTCATCGCCCGCGAAAAAACGCAGAAAGTCTTCCGCCTGTAAGGTTGCACTACTGACAACAATCCTGAGTTCGGGTCGCCTTTTCATGATTTTCTTTAGCACACCCAAGAGAATATCCGTGCTCAGCGACCTCTCATGGGCCTCGTCGACCATGATCACTGAATAGCGGGAGAGGAGAGGATCCACCAGAGCTTCTCGTAGAAGCATGCCATCCGTGAGGAATTTGATTCTTGTTGATGCTGAAGTCAGATCCTCAAAGCGAATTGAGTAACCCACTTCCTCACCGACCTTGCAGCGCATCTCTTCCGCTACCCTGGTTGCCACGGTGGTGGCAGCTACCCGACGAGGCTGTAATCACATAATTAGCTTGGGTTACGCCAATCCTACCATAAAATAGTGCATAGTAATGCTACAGTACGCACCTGTGTCACCGCTATGGCTTTCCCCTCCGCACACCATCCTGCCTGGTCCAAATACTGGGGAAGCTGTGTGGTCTTGCCACTCCCGGTTTGACCGACGACAATCGTGACGGGATAAGTCTCGACCAGATACAGCAATCTCTGCTTGTGTCTTGCGATTGGAAGCAGAGAAGCCGGTTTGTAGAGTGACGGAATGAAGGTGGAAGCGAGATCCGGTTCCGCCATTGTTGTTGATATGACGATGTCCGTAATTCAACAGAAGAAAAACCAAGGTGGATGGTACTTTAAGAACAATCTAGACATTCTGGAGCCACATGTAGCCCAGCCGGAATAATGACAGGAACCCTATTCGGCCAGCGTCCTCCGAGCCGCCGACGGTGGAAGTAAAAGTCAAGAATAGAATGAATGCTTTTGCTATCGGGGATCTCCCATGCCCGTTCCAGTTTAGCGCCAAGGAGCCCAATGATGACATAAGTTGGCGGGCCCTCACGTGCCCGACGAACGTCACTGCGCATTCGGAAGTCCCCCAAGAGTGGCTGATGTTTGGAGCTTCCAATCGTAGTCTCCCTTATTGCTTTCTGCCTTGTCGGGACCCTTCTGGATGTCGCGTCCTTATATCCAGATCTGCAGACTACATTAAACCCACCCGGTTGCCTTCTTCTCCGATAGAAACTATCTCCGACGGATTAACCACTGCAATGTCTGAAGAGGACAAGTCGGTACGTTGTCCTCTCCACCCGCTGACCCTAGCATTCGCTTATCAGACCCCAGAATACCATCAAGCCCAATGCTGGGCCCCATAGCCCCAAGCCGGAATCCCCGACTACAGCGCGTCCCATGGATTTTGACGATGAGCCTCAAGAGACCGGTGTCACCTCTGTTCCTCCGACCCCTGCGAAGCAAGATGCGACGGAAGCTGCCCCGCCAAAGCCCCCGCGTCCATTGAGCCCCCATCAAGAGGCTGAAAACACCCTAAAGGAGGCGTTCCCCTCCATCGAAGCATCTGTAGTGAAAGCGGTTCTTGTTGCTAGTGGCTGGGATGTTGAACGCGCTTTCCATGCCCTTCTGGGTAAGTGGTATACGACAAGTATATGGACCGGACAGTGATCTGACCAACTTGCCTCTCAGGGATGACGGATCCGAACGCCGAGCAAGACATGGCGCCTCCTAAACCACCCCGTCCAACTGCGGCTCAAAGACAGATGGAAGCCGACGAATTATATGCTCGCCAGCTGGCGGAACACTATAACCGACGTGCACCACCGCAGCCCCGCTATGAAGATGACGCTGCATACGAACGGCGCAGAAGGGGGAGTGATTTGTCTGAAGAAAAGGAGTATAGTTTCTTTGATGGTATTGTCTCTTTGCCGGCAATTCAATGCACGGAAGGATCTGACCATTTGTGCTAGACGACCTCCCCGTTATCCGGGAGAACATTCGTAAAGGGTTCCTGGATACCCAGACCAAAGTCAATTCCTGGGTTCAAAACTTGAAGAAGCGACTTGATGGCGAAGATATGGAGGAAGGAGAATCCACCCAACGGTACAGCGACGAAGCCTACACGAGACCCAGACGAAGTGGCGATCTCAGCCGCCGCAGTGGTGACCGTGAACGCTACGACGCCGATCCGCAAGTGCTGAGTGACGACTTCTCTGCACTTGAGTTGCGAGACACGGAAGGTATGTGGATACCCAGAGGCTGCTCCCTTGTCTCCCCCCCACAGCATATCATTCATTGACTTTGGCTTCCAGCTCCTCCGCCCCGTCCCCCCAGACCGCTTGCCAAGCCCAACCTGTACAAGACTTCCTCGCCGTCGCCCGACAGACGTAAGGTGTCCTTCCAGGAAGGGCCGCCTACTGAGATTGGTGGCAATCTCTACGATGCGTCTGAGCCTGTCCGGCGCAGTTCCCCTGCCGGCGGCAAGGCGAGCAAATGGCAACCCCTCTCCACCGTCGAGCCCTCTCCTGTCGGTGAGAATGACCCATTCAGCTTGGGCGACAGTGAGGACGAGAAGGAAACCAAGCCCAAGGACCAGCATGCCAGTGACGAGGGAGAGCGTATAAAGAAAGCTACTGCGGAGGCCATGGCCGGGGAGGTGGGTTCTGCGTCCAAAGACGGCGCGAAGGCGGACAACGCTGGAAAGTCATAGAATTGGGCGACTCCGTTCCCCTTGTTGTTCTTTCAGCGCGGTCTCCGTCTCTGTTTTGTTCCACCGCTATTTTGACGTCTACATTTTCCTCGCTGTTTGATGATACCAGAGATTGCAACCTAGGGAGAGAAAGGTTGAGATGATAGTTTTGACAAGTTGTTCTTTTCTAGTGTGTGCTTTGTAGTGTACGAGTGATTTCAAGCAGGGACGCTTTTGATATTACTATGGATAGATACATCCCATCCACCATCGCGGCCTAAACAACGGGTATCTCGGTCATAATCATTGGAAATCAAAACAAATCAAGAGAGATGGCGAAACGAGGCCCTTTACTCGGGAGTCTCCGACCCAGTCCCGTGGGGGGTTTCTTTGCGCAGGTCTTTGATGACCGTCTACACCGTCGCAACAGAATTAGCCTGGGTAGGACTACGCATGCAAAGGTTTAGTGATCAGAGATGGGGAGACCCACCGCCAGAGCGTCCGGATTGACTCCATTCTCAATGAGCGACACACATAGTGAGAGCTCCGTCCGGTCTAGATTTGTATTCTAGACGCGTCACAGGGGTTAGCCGAAGAGGGGTCAATCTCAGCCGGAAGGATAGAGATGACAGTTAAACGCCGTAGGGAAGAATGGGGCAGATCCACCACTTACCAGGAGCATGGAGATCTCGTGAAGAATGTCAATGACTTCGCGCGCGGCCTGACGCTTGTCGTCGGATTGAGGAGGCATCCTAGTCTTTCAGAAAGGGAGCGAAACCGACAAGAGACAAGAGAAGATTTCACGAAGATGGTGGTGAGCGCAATGCGGTGACGCTGGGATGGAGGGCGGAAGAACGGCCGATGTAGAAGTTGAATGCACGCGACGCGGGACCCCTGCCTGGGTGCCTGACTCCCCAGGCATCCAGGCACTTAAACTCAGGCACCAACCTCGATGCCTCAGGAACAAGGGAGCAGGGCCGGGATTTTCATCCGCCCTTCAAGGCGACTCTCGCATCCTTTCTTCCACGAGGAGTCCGCCGAAGCCCCCAGCGGAACCCACCTGGCCCTCCGGAGAATGCCACTGGATGACTGAGAACTCCTACGTCCATTCTTGAGCCTGGAGCGCGTCTCGATCTTCTCCTGATACACGGCACGTGTTGTGAAACTACACACATTCCTTCCTGGGACCACTTTAACCGCACTTTCTTAACGCTCGTGAATGTAGATCCTGGAGGGGTTGGACCCGAAAGAAAAAATGCAACAAGACTGGAACATATCAGATATCCATTCCTTGCCCAGGGATCGGGCGTTTGAGATCCTCGCTCAGATCTCGCGCATTGAACGCAAGACCTTCCCGTCTAATGAGGCTTTCGGCTTTGGAGAAGAACTCTGGCGCAAAAAGCCCAACACGAGGGTTCTATATGTGATTGGGGCAGCATCCGGTCCTCACGCCCCCGTGATCGCCTACGCTGTCTATGTCCGTCAGAAAGGGGCCGCCCTGCTACACAAGGTGTGTGTGGTTGAGGCCTATCGCCGGCAGGGCGTCGGGATGGCACTAATGAAGTATATCCGGCAACGCCTGCCCAAGGAGGGGTGTCAATACATTCAATTATGGGTGGACGAGGCCAGGGATGCCGCCCGGTCTTTGTATACTCGCCATGGCTTCGAGGAGCGCGAGGTGATCCCGGATTATTACGCGCCAGGGCGGACGGGAATCCGGATGGTGCTGGACCTTTAATCCTCCTGTCACTCCTGTCAACCCTGCCCATGTCCCCTGGTTAAGGGCGGCCGAAGGAAGAAGGTCGAAGGAAAAAATCCCCGGCTAGGCACTGCGGGAAGAATGCTTTTAATTCCTCCTTAATTGTCCGAGGTGTCTTGCACCGTCGTGAGTGGTTCGATGCGCGTGTTCTGGGACCCATCCCTTGCAGGAATGTGCATTTCGCAACGTGATCTTTATCGCGTCGCATCCCACTCACGCTCCCCCTCGTCCATACCACAGTGAAGTCAAGCATATCCAGGCATGGCTCTGTTGAAGGGGTCGCTCGTCGCGCGCTTTTTCGGTGTCAGATCGCCCTTGGGGGCGGGCACCCTGGACGAGGGCCACGGCCTTTCTAATGGCGGGTCTTTCCTCCATTGCAATCCCAGGACGGTCTTTCATTCTCTTTCTCCCCTTTCCGGTTGTTCCCTCGTCTTATGTTGGCAGACTGTGCATGATCTGCTGGGAAAGTCCATCACAGGCCTGATCTTCTGTGCCTCTCTTGGATGATCTTCAAAGCCATACCGTTCGCTTTGAAGATATGGCATTGACGATCGTGGTGCTGGTGTTGGCACTCCTGCTGAGTGTCAGTGCTCAACTGTCGACAAATTATCCGGTGAACTCTCAGTTACCGCCAGTGGCTCGCGTTTCCAAGCCCTACGACTTCACCTTCTCCGCAGGCACATTCGCCAATGTGAAATCAACCACAGTCTATTCCCTTGTGGGTGCACCGTCATGGCTTCAAGTCGACAGCGAAAACCACACCTTGTCTGGAACGCCTGGGAAGGATGATGAAGGAACGGCCAAATTCAACCTCGTGGCGTCGGATGCAGGGGAATCGGCAAGCATGGAAGTCACCCTGATCGTAACGAAAGACGACGGCCCGAAGCCGGGGACTCCCATGCTTCCCCAACTGGAGACCATGGGAGCAACTTCAGCTCCCTCTACCATCTTCATCCATTCCGGTGACTCCTTCTCCCTGTCCTTTGACTCCTCCACGTTCACCAACACGCGGCCATCGACTTTCTACTACGGCACGTCGCCGGAAAACGCCCCCTTGCCGTCGTGGGTCTCTTTCGACCAGGGTTCCCTTCGTTTCTCCGGTGTGGCTCCCAACATTGGGCCGCAGACCTTCAGCTTCAATATGGTTGCCTCCGACGTGGCTGGGTTCAGTGCAGCGACTATGAGCTTCGAAATGACCATCAGTCCTCATATCCTCGCCTTCAACGAAAGTGCGCAGACGTTCTTCGTTAACAAAGGCAAGAAGTTCACCACCCCGGACTTGATCGACTCGTTGCGGCTAGATGGCGAAACCCTCGCAAGTAGCAGTTTGAAGAATATCCAAGCCGATGCACCCGACTGGTTGAATTTGGATAAAGAATCCATCTCCCTCACCGGAACCCCACCTGATGATGCGTCTGACGCGAATGTCACCATCTCCGTGACAGACAAATACAGAGATGAAGCGAAGCTCATTCTTAGCCTGAAATTCTCTCAGTTTTTCAAGAACCTTGCGGAATGCGATGCGGTCATCGGAGAATTCTTCCGTTTTGTCTTCAACGAGTCAGTCCTGACCAACGAGTCCGTCCAGCTGGATGTGGACGTTGAAAGTAACTTGTCGTGGCTGCATTATAACGCCGATAACAAGACCATCTATGGCAACGTTCCTTCTGACTTGAGCCCGGAGAAGTTTACGATCAATGTCACCGCTCGCGAGGGAACGGCAGAAGATAGTCGTGAGTTCGCCATCAACACGGTGGAGCAGGGAAGCTCAGATGATCAAGGCACAAGTGGATCGACAAACTCGGGCAGCGGTGGCTCGAACGGTAGCAAGGCTGGTATTATCGCGATCTCGGTCATTATACCTGTTGCTTTCCTGATCAGCCTCTTCCTTCTCTGCTGCTGCTGGCGGCGTAAGCGGAGAGCAGCGAATCCAGAAGACGGCCAGGACCCCAAAGAAAAGGGTGCCCCCGGATCGGATGACGGACCTGATCTGCCTCATTGCCAACCCTATGAGGCCACCATTCAAGGGGTGCCGCCGCAAATGGATCGAAATCCTTCTCCCACGTCGAAGCCCCCTAAGTTAGAGCTTGGTTTGTGGGAAGAGAAAGAGCCGGCACAGGATGAGACCGAGGGCGCAGAGCGGACAAGGAGGGAGAATACTCTGTCGACGTCGACCATCGAGTGGGATTTCGCGCCATTGAACAAGTCCGAACCCGATGAGCGAAAGCAGTCTGAGGAGAACGCCGGGCCGTCCAAGCGATTGTCCTTCCAGAACAGCCCTCCTGTGCGCAGGCGCACCAATAGTTCGCACCGACGCGAGCCCCTCAAGCCCATCCAACCCAGGCGCTCGTTAAAACGAAACTCGATGCAATCATCCCGGTCTCGACGATACTCGAAGCGTTCCAGTGGCATCTCATCTGTGGCCTCCGGTCTCCCGGTCAGGCTGAGTGGTGCAGGACATGGTGCAGGAGGGTTTGGTCCCCCGGGTCATGGCGTTGTTCGGATATCCTGGCAAAACACCCACGCATCCTTGCAAAGTGAAGAGAACACGGTTGGGAGCTTGGCGCCGTTATTCCCTCGCCCTCCGCGAACCCGGGACAGCTTGGAGTACCCCAAGTGTATCAGCCTGCGAACGGTAGAGCCTGACACCTTGACCATCTCGGAAGCCGATTCTCTCGAAGCCTTTGTCCATAGTCGGGCGAAATTCCGCAATTCCTCCAACCCGTTGTTCTCCGGTCAGCTCAGTCGTCGCGCCTCGTCCGGTGTTCGTGCATTGGAGCGGGCTCGAAGCAATGCGAGTCGAGCGGACACGATCGGCAGTTCTCTCTACCATGATGAGTACCGACGCTCTATGCAGGAGCGGCCGTGGTCGACGGCGATGTCCGCGTCCGTCTATACGGATGACAACCGTCAGTCCACATACTTGGACTCGTTGTCGGAGAAGTCCCTCAACGTGCGACCGTTGGCCCCTGTGATGCACAATGCCAGCCAGTCGAGTCTGGCGCAGAAGTATACTCGGGCGATCGCGCCCCTGCCGCAGTTTCTCAGCGACCTGAGCCTCGAGAGCTCTCGTCACCAGGCCCCCGAAACCCACCGTCGAGCTTCCAGTGATTTGGAAAACATGACGGAGGAACGTCCGGTCCACAGCGATCACCGTGCTCGGTCGAAGACCAACCCGTATCCCCAGCGTGATTTCACCCCTGTCTCGCTGCAGAAGAGCCCTTCAACTTCGTCGGTTCCGGTGGACGGCAAGCCCCGGCGGATCAGCCTGATGCAGATTGAAGCCAACGGTCCCGGCCGCTTAGCCCGGGAGCCAACGGGGAGCATGCGAAGTGATATAGCATTTGTGTGAAGGGACTTGGGTATATATGAGAGGTTTCCGGCAAATCTTTCGGCCGTCGCTTTTAGTTTGTGTATGTTTGTACCATGATATCCATAGGGCTTCTTTGCTTTTCGGTGGTGTATTTGTTGCAGACTTTGAAGATATCCTTATCTCACTTATAATCTTATTGATCAATTCCAAGAAGCTTGAGGTTAGCTTGATTTTCGTATTGTCCCCGCCCGCTGAATGCGCGCCAGAGCTTCCGTCCATGCGGAACAAAGACTGCCGTCTCCGTCACCGAAGTCCCTTAGGTAAGGTCCCCCTCACACTTAGGTATCTCCCCTAAGATAGTCGTGTTTCTCGTTTCACTCCCACCCCCAGCGCTTGTCTCACCACGATGGCCTCGGACCAAGATCAGGATCCCGAGACAAGACCTCTGCTGGGAAACGGCCGCGCATCTCCCCAGACGGACAAGAACCAACAATGGATTCTGTTCTTAGTCTGCGTGGTGATCGTCACGATTGACTTTGGCAGCTATCTCTCAATCGCGCCTCAAACCCAGATCCTCGAGTCGATCATCTGCCAGAGGTTCTATCCCGACATCCCGGGCGCGCATCTCGACCCGGCCCTCTGCAAGAGGGTCGAGGTGCAGTCTGAGCTGGCCCTAGTCAATGGCTGGAAAGACACCTTGGATGCACTTCCCTGCATCTTGCTCGCCCTACCGTATGGCTACATGGCGGATCGCCACGGCCGGAGGAAGGTCGCGTTGCTGAGTATGTGTGGGCTTCTCATGGAAGAAATCACCATCCGGGTTATGTGTACGTCTACCTCCCTAGTAATCTACCTCCCTAGTAGTCTACCTCCCTAGTAACCTACCTACCTACCTACCTACCTACCTATACAGACAGGATTTGTCAGGGATATAGGCTATGTGCGGGTGATCTGACTGACGATGCAACGGCTCAGGCTGGTATAGCGAATGGATCCCCCCGCGGGCGATCTGGTTTACGCCGTTGTTCCAGATCTGTGGAGGAGGCAGTCAGGTTGCTGCCTCGATGGTGTATACGATCGTCACCGATGTGTTTTCGGTTGAGAAGCGGTGCGTCTCCCCTTTCCTAGAGTTTTATGAATGCTTGGGCTGAGTGACATTGTCTAGTGCGAGTATCTTTTTTGTCGTCGCGGCGGCGGTCTTGACTGCGGAGATCCTGGCGACTCCGCTGAGTGCGTGGATGATGAGCTGGTCTGTGTGGATGCCGTTTGTTCTAGGCGTAGTCTGTGAAGCATGCGGGTTGCTTGCTGCGCTGGTGATTCCGGAGACGCTTCCTGGGTTTGAGACGGGGGTAGAGACCCATGAGGATGTTACCCCCCCGGGCTGGAAGAGACGAGTGCAGGACGTTCGGACTGAGGTTGCTGACTTGGCCGCTTTCATCTGGGGAAGCTCCCATCTTCTCGCCATCTCTTTTGCGTTCTTGACGGCCAGTGTTGGACGACAATCCCTCCAGCTGATGCTGCAATACGTCTCTCGACGGTGGTCCTGGACCATGGGCGAGGTATACACCTTCCATCTCCTCCCACAATACACACATACAAGATAAGAGGTGCATCTCTAACTAAAGCGCTATCATAGGCAAGCTTCCTCATCTCGCTGAAAGGTACTATCAACCTGCTCGGGTTACTGGTGATCCTCCCCCTGGTCTCGCAATACCTCCGACGATACTTTACCCCCGTCCAGCGCGACCTCGCCCTCACCCAGGGCAGCGCCGTCATCCTCGTCTGTGGATTCAGCATCATGGCGTGGGCGACGACGCCCGCTGCCTTTGCCGTGGGGGTTTCGCTGTCGGCGCTGGGATGGGGGTTCTATTCCACTCTGCGGAGCGTGGCGAGTGCATTGGTAGATGAGTCGCAGAATGGGGTTCTGAACACGACGATTGGTCTGGTGCAAGGGGTGGGTACGATGGTGGCAGGACCACTTCTCGCGACGGCGTTTCGGTATGGCATGGTTTGGGACGGGGGCTGGTTAGGGCTGCCGTATCTGTTGGGGACGGGATTGTTTGTGTGTGCGGGGGCTGCGACGGGAGTGATTCGTGTTGGGTAGGTAGTATCTATACAGACTGGGTATAGAGATGTAGTACCTAGTCCATGGTATCTGGAGTCTGTCCGTGGATGTTCCATATCGATGGTAGATGTACTAGGGCTTGGCGGGGCTGCCATATTTCCCACTGGAAACTTGCAAGATGAAAACTTAAACTTCCCTTCCACTCTTCTTCCACCGTTTGAAGTCTACGGAGGATAGGCAGAGTCCATCCACACTATGGATACTCATGGGATTTCCTTTGTGAGCCTCGGCATGGTGGTCCTCGACGAGATCCGTCTGCCGGGCCAGCGTCCCTTGACGGATGTTGTCGGCGGCTCAGGAGCGTATGGTGAGTGTGGACCCCTATACTCGACCTCTGGATCTCTCTGAGGATCGGTCTCCATCACTTCTCCAGCTGCTCACTCAATTCCAGCGACCCTCGGCGCGCGATTGTTCCTCCCGCCGCCGCTCAGCGCCTCGGTAGGATGGAATATCCGCGTGGGGGACGACTTCCCCGCGACGACGCGGGCCCAGCTGGAAAGCTGGGGAGCAACGCTGATCATCGATCAGGAGTTGGGGCACGCGTCGACGAGGGGGTTGTTAGAGTATGCGGATACGACGTTTGGACGTGAGACTCCTCCCCATTTCTCCCTGGGCTCGTACATATGAAGCTGGGAGAAGGATAGCTACATATGGAGATGCTACGGAGGACGGGCTGACGGCTCCTCAGCGAAGAAGTTCCGGTATACCACCTCCCCTCTGCGCGTGCCGGATAGCAGCCTCGAGAGAACCGGGCTGCACCGATCCAAGGTCTTCCATTACCTGGAGGCCCCGCAAGCCATCGCCGGCCGCGTCGCCAGTCTCCTCGCCCAGCGACACCGGGCCAACATCCCTGACCGTCCCTTGATCATCTGGGAGCCGGCCCCGCCAGCGTGCCATCGCGACAACCTGCCGTCGTGTCTGAAGGCGCTCTCCGCCGTCGACGTCGTCTCCCCCAACCATCTGGAGCTGCTCGCCTTGTTCGGGGAGACTTCGGCATCCAATGCAGCTGGCGAGCTCGATACTGCCCTGATCGAGATGCTGGCGGCGAGACTCCTGGACCAGGGCGTTGGACCAGACGGCACAGGCACGGTGGTGGTTCGCGCCGGGGAGGCCGGGTGTCTGGTGGGCCAACGGGGGATGCACGCTACGTGGGTGCCCCCGTTTTATCTGTCGCGGGAGGGAGTGGTTGACCCGACGGGAGCGGGGAATGCGTTTCTGGGGGCGTATGGGGTGGGATATCTCCACACGGGGAGGGTGGTGGATGCGGCGTGTTATGGCGCGGTGGGTGCATCGTTTGCGCTGGAGCAAGTTGGGATGCCCGTACGGAGGGTGGAAGCAGACGGGGCAGGAGACAGGGCAGGAGAAGGGGCAGCAGAAGAGGGAGCCTTCATCGGGGATGGGACCCAGGCCAGGGAGCGATGGAATGGCGCGCAGGTGAGGTCGCGACTGGCCGCGTACATGAAGCGGTCGAGGAGTGCGTTGGGCGGGATGGATGACCAGTGACCCAACGCCAATTGGGGCTTCCCCAGACACCTGACCTGCTGAATCGGATTGTTTCCAGGATCTCTGCCCAATAAGACCGGTCTGGTCACCCGACTGGATTCCTGATAGAGCGTAAAGTCGTTGCGTCGGGAGATCAAGACCGACCGAGGAAATCTCTGCTTCCCCGTGACCGCCATCGGGTCGTGGAGATGAGGTCAACGAGAGACACGAGGGAGCTTCGTTCCTTGGGTCGAGTCGGCTGCATCACACCCAACAGAACAGGGAGTCCCGATGAAAGAGACGACCATCGAGACGAGCTTCAGCGACGCGACGAGCACAAGAAGAAAAAAAAAACCCCCCCTCCCAAAAAGAAAAACCCCGTGAACGCGAGTCGATCGATCGTGGTCTGGTCCGAGGTTGTCGTAGTAATATAGTACTGCATACGGCCTGACGGGCTCGCCGCCTCGAATTCTGCCTGCATCACTCGTGCCCTCTCAGTCTCTCCGTCCCTCCCTCGCCCTCTTCCTCTCTCTCTCTCT
>RHLO01000121.1:0-22212 GCA_003719415.1 Aspergillus olivimuriae
GGGGGGGGGGGGGGGGGGGGGGGGTGGTTCTACGCATTCTGAGTGAGTACAGGTAACCAGGGAGAATGCACTTACCCCCGATGATCGACCAAAGGGTTTGTTATTGGCCATGAGAGAGATGGGAGAGGGAGTGACGTTAGGTCGAGTGTCTGGTTCTGGATCATGAAGGCTCACGAAAGAGGGAATTATTATCAGATGGTGGAGTCCAGCCACGCTAGACCGGAAAATGATAAGACTTCCTGCTTGGTAATTTGGTGGTCCCGTTGGCCGAGGGAGACGAAAACCACCCGTTCATCGGTCGTTACGTAAGCAGCTCCAGCGCCGAACTAGAACGAAGTGGGATGAATCACGGGACCGGGGGCTCCGCCGGGGGCTCCGCGGGAAAACCGTCCTACGACGCCGTCTGTAGAATCATCCATCGGATCCAGAGGATTACTCACCCCAAAGCTGTCTGATATCATGGAGGGGAGCGGTGTGGCGACGATTGGAGGAACCAGAGGCCTCCCCATCAGATAAGCCAATGGTGTGCTGGAGTACCTGGAATGCTGGCTCACACGAACGTCACCGATATCTCCGAGGACCGGACCCGCGGAGGCGACCGGGCTTGCCGTCTTGGGCCTAGCGCCAGTGCTCCCAGAAATCCAGTAATCAATCAAATCAATCTCATCGACATCACTTTCCTCTCCCTCCCTCCATCTTCCTTTCAACTCTCCATCCATCTCTCATCCATCTCCCGTCAACGACAACTCCAACTCACATCCACCACAATGTTTCGACGTCTCGCTACTGTCGCTCCGCGCTCCTTCGGCACCGTCGTGTCGCCTCGCGTCACTCCCGCCCTGTCCGGCCTCCAGACCATCAAGCCCAACCTCACGACATCGCCGGCTCCTCAGCGTAGAGGTTACCACGAGAAAGATATGTGCCTTCGTTCCCGTCAGAAATAGCGAGATCTTGAAATACTGACCGTCTTAGCACTGCTCGACCACTACAACAACCCCCGCAATGTTCGTTCACCCCCCTCGCCACTACAACGACATCGAGACTCTGCCCCTCTCACTCTTCTTCCCACCCGATCGGAATCTAACCTGTGGCCTCTAGGTCGGCTCTATGGACCGCAAGGATGTCGACGTGGGCAGCGGTCTTGTTGGCGCCCCCGCGTGCGGTGATGTGATGAAGCTTCAGATCCGTGTCGACAAGGACACCAACACGATTTCCGGTACGTATATGCATCCACTCCACCCCCCCGCCCCCCTTCGTCGGCTTCCATCCCAGAAGCTAAGACAATGCAGACGTCAAGTTCAAGACTTTCGGCTGCGGCAGCGCCATCGCTAGCTCCAGCTATCTGACCGAGCTGGTCCGCGGCATGACCCTCGACGAGGCCGGCAAGGTGACGAACGTCGCCATCGCCAAGGAATTGTGTCTCCCCCCCGTCAAACTGCACTGCTCCATGCTGGCCGAGGACGCCATCAAGTCCGCCATCTCCGATTACTACACCAAGAACCCCAAGACCCGCCAGACCGATCTGGGTGGCACGGGTGCCGCCATGCCTGACATCAAGGTTGAGGTTGAGAAGACCACCACTGGTTCGGCTGCTAGCCTTTAAAGGTTAGGCGCATCGAAAATTTTCCTCGAACATACGACTGAAAAATGATACCTACCAAAGAAGAATGTGATTGAAGGATACCTGCCTACTTATAAAGATGGACGGAACGGGTTTTCACCGGAGAAAAACTAAAAAAACCGAAAAAAAAAGACATGACTCAAGACGGATACCAACAACCCGACGTGATTGATTCCCTGCTTTTGCTCCCACCGCTACCCGGAATATTTGTTCGTGGGACAAAAGTGCTGTTTTTACTTTTCTTTTTTTCTCTCTGGAAAGTCGTTTGTTTGTTGTCTTGCTCGACTGGCAACAGATTGGATTTGTCACGATGTACAGCAAGGGACCGTTCCTTTCTCTCCCTCTTTCTTTGACCCACACTGCGTTTTCTCATTTTAATCTTCCACTTTTTTTTTTCTACTTTTTTTTTTTTTAACACCTGGCGAGCAAGGCAAGACAAGACTCTGTGACATAGCATGATTTCGTACCTGAAATAGGGTTAATGAAAAGCACTTGCGTGCGGTGATAGACTTTCTCGCCTGTAAGGGATAGATGCGACAGTAGTGACGGTCTTATACATTGACTGTCGACTATTCTCAATATAAGAAGCTTGATCATGTCATAACCATGTATGTCTAGGGATGGTTGAAACGCCATGGGACACACGACCAAATTTGATGGAACCTGCAACTCTAGTACATACAGATCTATAGTATATCCAATGTACAATCTATCCAAAACAGCGAAATGGAAAAAAAGGGAATAGAAAACAGAACCAGAGGGGAAATATAGAAACGCCACCGATGCACAGATAGAACTCACCCGTGCGTCTATCAATCCTTTGCTTGACTTCACTTCAAACTTTCGATCTCGTCCCAACAGATAGAAACAGACCGTTCATGTCCATCAAATGACAATACTATGGTATAGTACGGATCGATGATATCAAATACTCACGCAGATCAAGAAATAAATATACAAGAGAGGGATGGAGAGAGAGAGAGGACTCACACACTCACCCACCTACCCTCTGACTCGGGCATGTACCCAGGGAGCTTCTCTAGAGTAACCCAAACCGACTCTTCAAGGACAACAAGGTCTCGTAGACGGAGAGCTTCAACTCCACGCGGAGGAAACCCGCCCATGCGCGGAGAAAGCGTAGGAAGTTGAGGGGACGGAGGATCCCACCGGTGGCGTCGATGGTCTCCATTTGCTCTTCGAAGACGGTGCGTGTGGCGTATCGGGCGAGGATGAGGAATGTACGAACTGGTCCTTGGCGGGTGTGCAGGTTCTCATCTAAGCTGCGGGCTGTTGTTCGGATTCATTTGTTAGCGAGGCTCTTTGTAACCTTGACTAGTAGGTTATATCGAAGCAGAAGAGGAGAGAACGCACTCAGGTCGTTGGTCTTCAGAATCAAGAGAATGATGCGAGGAACCTGGCCCAGCAACTCGACCAGCTGCTGGAGCATGCCCTCACCAAGAGCGCCGGACATGCTGTCCCGCTCGGAGGCGGTACGACGAGTCGCGATGTTCTTCCGGGTAACCTTGGTGTAGTCGCGGCCGGTGATGGCGCTGGCGAACAGCGGGAACTGGTCGTCTGTAATGCCAGCCACCTTCCGCGCGTATTCGCGCATGTGCGGCTCGTCCGACTCAATAACGGCCAGCCACATCTTGGCGTAGTTGCGGCGGAGGTCGCGGTCAATATCGCGGTAGAGGCCGTGGTCGTATAGGATGATGTCGAAGTTGTGCCCCTTGCGATTAGGGTTAGGGCGGATGGCAATGTTGCCGCCGTGCGGGTCGCAGTGCAGGGGGGCATTATCGCCAAAGATCATTTCGTTGAAGATGTGCGCCAGCGCGGCGGAAACCTCGTCGCGGTCGATATGGTTTGCGTCGAGGTATTCGAGATCATCAGGTCGACTGCCAGCCAGGAACTCCATGACGAGGATGCGCTTCTGCGCCCACATCACTAAAGAATTGTCAGTAAGAGGATATGATAGGGTCAAAAGAATGGGGTAGGTATACCATCAGGAATGATGAGGGGAGCGTCAGAGTGTTTCTTGAAGTACTCGCTAGCTCTCCGCGCGTTGTCCGCCTCCATCCGGAAGTCCAATTCCTGCGGCAAGGAAAAGTCCATCTCTTTTGACAGCCATTCCAAATCGTATTCGGGGAAGAAGCGTTTCAGCATGGAGAAGGTGAACCGCGTCAGAGCGAGATCGAGAGGGACCCATTCTGCCAGGATCGGATGCTGCACCTTGACAGCGACCTTCTGGCCGGATTCTCGGAGGGTACCAATATGGACCTGTGCGAGAGATGCAGCGCCAATAGGTGTCGGCTCGAACGAAGAGAAGAGTTCGTCAATACGGTGGCCCGTGTCTGCAAGGAATAACTGCTCAATCGATTCAATCGACGATACTGGGCACTTATCCTGGAGCGGGATGAAGGTCGTGGTCCATTCCAGTGGAAGTAAATACCCCATGCTACTCAGATGTTGTCCCAGCTTGATGAAGATGGAGCCGTTCTTCTCGAGAACTCGCAAAGTCCGTTCCGCGCATCGTTTGTGGCATGCTTTGAGTATTTCGCTGCGTTCTTCGGGCGACGAGGTTTCTTGCTTCAGCGTGACTCGGTAGCTATTGAAGATGAACTGGTCAGGAGACAAATTTTCATGGGGGGACCGAGCAGGGACTCTAAACCACCTACTCGTTGATACACACCGCCAGCGCGCTCACTACTCTGCCCGTTCTGGCCGCAGCCCGATAGTAATGTTGCACTTCGTCGGAGAACACCACAGCACCAAGGAGCAGTGTGCCACCGATGAGAATATATTTGATGGTCTTTCGATTCGATTGACCGGTTCCAGACTTCTTATTCTCGCTGGTGACATTCTCTGGCCCCAAAAGGGCAGTTGTTCTCGTGGAGAAAGGAGTGTGCGGCGCAAGACGAACGGGCTTGGATCGGAAGCTTTGTTGCCATATTTGAGGGGTAGACCGTGTCGAGAATTCAAACCGAGAAGTCTGGGGAATCGCCGATGTGCGTTGCAAGGTAGACACCCAGGACCCTGAATTCGAGGCACATCGCAAGGTCCTTGCGGGATCCCAGTCGAATGCCCGCAGTGGAGCGCGGAGGGCCGCCCTCATGCCGAATACGAACCACGCCGGATGACGATCGGGGGACACAGACAGACGGAATCAGGAGCGAGGAAGAGAGACGAGGTCAGTTCCTAACAGAGAGGAACACCATTCAGGGCATGCTAATCACCTGGTGACGGAGTAAATGGTATTGAGGAGAGGATCAGGACGAGGATCGCGGGTTTTTGCTCCGCCGTTCGGAGGGGACCAAACGGGTTTAGTGTTTGCCGCCACGGGATCGGCGCTGCCCTAAGAGACCAACTACAGTACGGCATCACGAAATAAACCGAGGAGTAGCCACAAGGGCATGTGAATTGATGATAGTCCGTGTGTGCTGTACATACAGATAGCAAAGACAAAACGAAAGATTAAAATACAGCCCCAGTGCGCCTCCCCTATGCAATGCGCTCAGACAATGCCCCAATGCATCCCGCTATCTCCCTCCACTACATAGAAAGCCACGCCTAGCCTTGTGTATAGAACAACGATAGATCACAGACCGATGAGAAGAGCCGGGTGGCAGTAGAATCCCGAGGCAGGTCTACGGCGTCCAGTCCGTATCCGCCTGTGTTTGACGTCTTCGTCGTGGAAGAATAGATGGCCGACGAGACAGGGAACTCGATGGCCTTGAGGAGTCTTCCTCGGACACGAGTTCAACATGCGACAGCCGCTTCGACACACCCCGTGTGAGCCTGTTCCGTGCTACCCCAGCACCGCCGTTGAGGCCGGCAGAAAGGCTGGGATTGGAGCCGTCTCGACTGCCAGGCCTCAAAGCCAATGCCGAACCACTCAGAGCATTGCGCGGGTGTCGCGAGCCTTCCTTTCCCTCAAAATATCCCTTGGACTGACTGGACCGACTCAATTGCGGCGTAGTTGGAGTGGATTGGTTCACGAGCAAGTTGGGTGGGGTGGCAGAAGTGCTGCTTCGCCTCAACATAGGTTTTCGTTTGGCCATTCCATAGGCTTCGCTCTTCTCATTGGATTTGATCAGCTTACCTGCCATGTCTCGGACAAGAATGGCAGGATCATGCTCCAATTCTCGAATAGCATCCAAGAGACCGTATCCAGCGAGGAGATCACCCTGTTCCTCGCTAGAATCGCAGATACTGGAGATAATTCGAAGAAGATTCAGTCGCACGGCAGCTTTGTTATGGTGAAGCTTCTGTCCGATTCGGGTGAACAGATCGGGTCGAGCAAGAGTTGACGCAATCGGAGGACTCAAGCGAAGAAGCTTCTGCAGCGGCTCCAGCAGGTTCTCGAATGCGTTGGCCTTCGAGATAGTCAGACATCTCACAATGGAGTCCGTGAAGGATGGCCTATCATGACGGGCGTCGAGAAGGTGTTCCTCAACCTTGGCCGTTTCTTCCTGAAGCCTGCTGAGGGTTAGAAAGAATACTGACGGAGGGTACAACCGATTACTGACCAAGTAAAGATGGCATCCAATGCGGTCACCTGCCAATAGGGGTCGGAGAGTAATGATATGTAGAAAGCCAAGCCCTTGTTGCGCCATAGTTCACGCCGGCCTACCTTGCCAGAGTGTGCCATGTCGCAAAGAATCGGAAGGGCAAACTCCTTAAGGGGTCGCTCGGTATTCACAATCTTTTGAAGTAAAGGAACGATACCATTCAGGGCCGCATCCTCTTGTCGGGACTTGTTCAAGCGGCACATATTATAGATAGTGTTGAGAATTTGATTAGAGACTTCGCGGAAATGCGGGCGTTTCATAGTCGCCCTCAGCAAGTCCGTCAACACGTCGATAGCGTTGGAATTTTGAAGCGAGTCAAGAGTGGTAGAGAGCATGGACAGATTCTTGATGAACTTCAGCATGGTTATTTGATGAGCGGGAGTCATGCGTTTGAGTTCCTTTAAGACTCCTAGAAAACGTGTTAGCAAGAAAAAAGGAAAAAGAAAAAAGGAACATCTATTGTATGTGCGATTGACCTACTGTGAAGAACAGTTCGCTCCGCGACCATCTCCTTGACATGATTCTCAGCTTGAGAGAAAATGAAAAAGATGTTTGCAATACGTCCTTCAACAATCTCGGCCAGCTCCCCCTCTTCGTCAAGCACTCTGCTCAAAACTAGAGAGAGGGGATCCAAAACTGAATTTCGTGACAAAATTCTGCAAAAATCGTTCTTCGGCGTCGAGCCCTACACCGGTGTTAGACTGAATGATTCAATCGAGCTGGAAAGGGGATTCTACCTGTAATTCAAAAACGCTCCAAATACCGTTGACGCCAATCAAGACGAGATCACGTTCGTCTTCGTAATCATCTTCCAGAAATTGAACCAGAACATTGAGACCTCCAGCACTGACAAACATCTGCAACGTCAGGGTGGATGTCTGATACATTTGCTGAACAAAAGCTGCAGCTTCAAGCCGGATTTCGCGCGGGTACTTCTTCGACGCAAACTCATTGATAATGGGGATGCCGCCCACGAAGCATAAATTCTCTTGTATCTCGTAATCATCGTAGATAATAGCGTTGACAATTCGGAGGAGGCAGGAGACAATGTCGCGTTGTCGGCACATGTCAAGAATCTCTAGGATCGGTAGCATTCCATGGGCACTGATAATGATATTCTTCGTTTCCGGAAAGTCGCAGAACACGGTCAATAGTTGTTCGGAAATTTCACCTAAAACGTCCTCATCCTGTGACGTCTTCAAAGAGCTAACCAGACCTTCAACCTGATTGCGTAGCCGAGCATGCTTATCGCGTGCAATGTTAGCCTCCAGGTCCATTTCATCTAGGCCCTCTTCAAGCTGCGCAAATGGATCATCCTCATCGTCTTGGTCTCCAAGCCAAGAGTCGTTTGAAAGCTTTGAATTCAGCATCAAAGTGCTCTGGTCAGAGCTTTTATCGCTGTCGGATTTGTCCATTGCGACATCATCAGCACCCAAGATGTCGGAAAAGTCTTCATCTCTTTCGTTCTCTGTGAATCGTTGAATTTCAATGGCTGATCGATGACGCTTGACCGATATCTGCTTCCGGAGTTGAGGCTGTGGACCTCTGACATCTTCGGAGGATGCCCAGTGACGGACCCCCTCTTTCGAAGGTGAGCTTTCGAGCGGATCCATGTTTTCATCTGTCTCCTACAAAGTGTTAGAAAGGGGGTCGGATTTGGGTGGTTCAACAACGGGCTTACCTGGAAGGCGCCCAATTTACTGTCTAGAACATCTTCGTTTGCTTGAATGAGATCTGAGTAATCTTCCACGGAATTCTCTTTATAGAACGCCGCCGGGCGCTGTTGTCTGGCTGGTGGGGTCGGGTTCTGCGTGAGAATGGGGACATTCTGCATGGATGCAATGTGGCTCCGTGGAACTTCCCGTAGCTGATTGCCCTCTGCCACCGGCTGCCTGGGCGGAAAAGGTCGAATGGTCTCTAGAGGGTCGGGTTCATCAGACGGTAGTGAGCTCCCGAAAGATTCATCACTGTCCCCGAAGCTATCGTCGCTTTTCAACATAGTACCATCCAGGGACGCAAATGCTTTGAGTTTCTCAGAAGACAACATGCCCCCAAAGTTATCATGTGGACGGAGATGAGGCAACTGCAGAGCACTGGGGGAAATGGCCGTGGCGAAATCGTCGTCCCAATTGTCTTCTTCGGTGGAGACCGGCGACATAAAACGATCTGTCACATTCCTGGATACCGGGCTGGGCAAGGTATCTTTTGTTGGCGTATGCCTCGTAGGCGGTAACGACACAGGACTCTGATCGTGTCTGCCCGGCCTCCGTGAGGTGCCGGTACTCGGGGATCGGAGTGCCTCGTTCCATTCTTGCACACTTCGGACTGCTTCCTCATACTCTGTCGAGCTTTTGGGCACGACTGAATCCGACCTTCGAGCGTTGACGATCCACGGGTGTTTGAGGAGCTTTCGTGCGGAGACACGAAGGTTGGGATCCTTCTGAAAGCACTGCATCAGGAAATCCTTCACGGCCTGTAGTGCGAATTAGAGGTGGGATTAAAGGGTCCATGGGGTAGGGAACTGACTGGCGAGGCACCTTGCGGGAGCGGAGGATGGTCGTCATTGACAATTCGGAAAAGCGCTGGCATTGGCTGCAGGCTATAATACGGAGGCTTTCCTTCCAGCAGCTCGATGACGGTGCAGCCGAGACTCCAGATATCAGAGGCAGTTGTTGCACCTGAAAGCTCAATCACTTCCGGAGCCATCCAATACGGTGTACCGACCACGCTAGACTCGCTGAGACCAGTGGTGCGACTGGCTACACCGAAGTCTGCCAGTTTTACGAGGCCTTCTTTTGTGGTCAGAATATTCGCGCCTTTGATATCCCGATGTATGACACCTTGTTCGTGCAAATATAGTAGACCATGGAGGACCTGGGACATGTACAAACCCACCAGGTTCTCTGGGAAGCGGCCAAAGTTCTTTGCGATAGAGTGCAAGGAGCCATTCTCACAATATCTAAATCAGTTAGAAAGTATATCACGATGTTCTTGTGCAAAAGCGTACTCAAGAATGATGTTTAGAGTTTCCGCAGACTTCACGAATCCTTGGTACTTGACAATGTTCGGATGCTGCCGTCCGGTAAGTCAGCTGGTGACCCAGGGTTCAACAACGGGGCAAGTTCTTACATCGAGATTTTTCAAGAGATCAATCTCCAACTGCAGTGGATAGATTAGCATCAACGCGAGCAAGATTCGGCCCACAATGGAAGACGCTACCATGATCACCCGCAGTTCACTTTTCGGCAGGTCTGCCAGTTTGATCTGCTTCACGGCCACCGTCTCGCCAGTATTCCAGTTCAACGCCCTATAGACAGACCCGAATGCGCCTTTGCCCAGGCAGTCACCCAGTTGCTTCAAGATCCCCGCGTCAGCACCGGGTCAGTTCCCACCACTCGTCGGGGAAAAACATCATACATAATCCTTCAGTTCTGCAACATCCTTCGCCGAGGACTTGACCACTCTATCCTCTCCCCGTTTATCTTCTCGTTTGGAGGGACTGGACCCCAGTCGCGACAGACGTGACTTAGCGGGTGCGGCTGAGGGCTTGGAGGACGGGGGCAGCCCCTCCCCCTCGTTGGATCGCGAGACCATCGTCGGGTCTTATGGGATCTGACGAATGCGGTACACGAGAGTCGACTGTATTAGAAAACGTTGTCTCGGACCATGCGGTTTCGGTTTAGCAATAATGAGACACAGGGAAGGCAGGAGCCGAGAGATCGATCGGACCCTCTCATGTCAGCATCACCTGTGGGATAGCGGGGCTCCTTGTCAGTGAGAATACGGGCAGGAGAAAGAGGCGACATGTATCGGCCGGAAAAAATCTTGCAGGAGTATGGCACCGTCGTTTTTGCGGTGTGGATAGGGGTGGAACAGAGGCATACCGTCAAGGGATTCTTGCTCGCACACCCAGAGCCGCGTTGCACCCACGCGTCACTGCACATTAGAGAGCGGGTGGTGCTCGCTCACAGGGGCCGGAAGAAGCTTCGATGGACCGGTGCAGAGGCGCAAACAACAGGCGCGGTCGAACGACTCGGAGAGGCAGATGACATACAGAGGGAAGCTGTTTGGGGGTCGCATGCTGCGAATTGGAGGGTGTTTTGAACTTTCCCCTTCTCCACATGGGGGCATCCAATGACGCAGCGCCCGCTTCCCATGGCGGATCAGCCTTATCGAGCCGCGCCATCGGCCATATTCACAGACCGGACATCGATCTGCATAGGGGACTTTACGAGAGGGGTTATCGGAGTCGCCGCTCCGTGTACATTACAGATCTGGGGGGATGTCCCCGCAGATGGGACAGGCGGGGTGGAACATTGGTCCGCGGTTGTCATTATTCATGCATTAATAGTGGAGTAAGGTGCTTGCTACAGGTGATTCGGTGCGATAGAGGTATCTAGATCCCCCATATCAAAGCTATGTCGGCCCTGTTGTGTCTTCTGCTGGTCCCTGTGCCCCACGCAGATGGCGAAGGACATCGGAGACAAGATATAGGCTGCCCGCGATGACCAGAGGGCCGCCGTTGGCCTCCTCGCACGCCCAATTGATCGCGGCGAGGATGTCATCCCCGAATGTCTGGACTTCCCCGATGCCGGGGAAAGTTCGAATGACAGACGCCACTTCTTCCGGCTCGGTGGCTTTCACCCAGGGCATGCCATCAACCGGCCCAAATGCCGTCGTCGCCACGCGATCGCCCGGTTTGATGATCGGATGAAACAAGGTCTCGACGTCCTTCCCCCGCGATGCTGCAGTGACCCAGGTGACGGGGCCTCCTTGACGCAGTTTGCGGTTCACGTACTCCCCCAGCACCTCCGCCGACTGGTTGTTGTGAGCCCCATCCAACAGGATGGGCTCCTTGCGATTGACAAGCGGGTCCAAAACAATCTTCTGCAAACGACCTGGCCAGTTCACATGTGCCAACTGGGGCAGCAACTGGTCCACGCCCACATCCGGGCGGATTTGTGGCAAGGCCAGCTTCAACGCGGAGATGGCGCCCGCCATGTTGGCTCGTTGGTGGGGGAGTAGATCGAGGGATCGGAAAAGCGCTCCCAAGGATGGTGAGAGAGCATCCGGATTATCTGGTTGGGTGAAGACCGCTTCCAGACCCAAGTCTTGAACGCGATCTCTGATGGTTGCGAGGACCGCGGGGGTGTTGGTGCCGTCCACCACACACGGGGTACCGGGTTTGAGAATGCCTGCTTTCTCCCGGGTGATCTGCTCAATCGTATCGCCCAGCAGAGACTGGTGGTCCAAGCCGATCTTTGCAATCACGGAGACCAAAACCTCACTCAGAATGTTGGTGGCATCCAGGCGACCGCCCATGCCCACCTCGACCACACCCACCTCCACCCGCTCATGGTTGAAGATTTCAAAGGCGGTCGCCGTGAGAAGCTCGAATTCGCTGGCGCCAATGCCCAGTGTCTGATCCCGCAGCTTGACTTGCTCTTCGATCTGCCGGAAGAGCGATTCCTTCACGACTCGTTCGCCGATGGTGATGCAATCCCATCGATCCACGAGATGGGGGGAGGTAAAGCGGCCGCATCGTACGCCACCGGAGGTCAACAGATGCGACAGATAGGCGCTGATGGAGCCCTTGCCATTGGTGCCCGCGATGTGGATGGCCTTCCAGGACAGCGGTGTCTGCTGGAGGAGACGGGCAATGCGACCGAGACCGAGTTCAATCATTCCTCCGAGTAAGTGACGTGGGGTCAGATCGGGGCCAGGCTCATGATCAGGGAGGGGAAACAGGTCGCGACGACATGGGGCAGGTCGGATCAGTCGCGCGACACGGAGAAGCGGCGGATCAGGGAAGAAGTAGGCCTGGTTGTTGGGCGTGGTGGAAAATTACGGCGAGCTGGTCGGCACGATAGGTAAGTTGGGTCTCGTTCCCCGTCGGCAAAGTGATGGCAGGGCTGGTGCCTCAGGCCACCCGCGACTGGACCGAGCAGTGGCGCAACGGTCCCTATGCAGCAAACTTGGCAGCGGACCCAACATGCAGGCAGGCGACATTGTATGTGATCCCACCGCCCTTGAGCCGTGTTGAGCCTGGTGTGCGACCCGGTCGAGAGAGG
The DNA here is from genome assembly GCA_003719415.1 of Aspergillus olivimuriae. NCBI lineage: Eukaryota > Fungi > Ascomycota > Eurotiomycetes > Eurotiales > Aspergillaceae > Aspergillus > Aspergillus olivimuriae. The sequence goes on from RHLO01000121.1 coordinate 12,261, forward strand.
GCCCAGATAGTACTATCGGTCGATAGTTCGGGGGGAGCGAACGTCGGGCTAAGCGCTGGAAGCTGTTCTCCGCGGTTAAGCCGCGCGTGAGGGAATATTCCCCCCTGGTGCAGGATGTATTCTTGTGCCGGGACGCCCCTTGGCGTGGCGCCACGCCAGCTGAACCCGCCACTGCCTCAGGCCGGCCTCCAAAGTGGCCTCAGGCGCCTACCCTCCGGTTTTTTCCTGGAGCAGCAAAATCCAAATCTTTCCCGTTTCTCCATCAACAGGAAGTATTATTACTGACCAGTGCCGACCTGCTTTCTCCCCGCAGTCGTCGCCAACCCCCCCTTTTCTCCTCACCCGTCGCGTTGCTTAGCGTGTCCCGTGAAGCAACGTGTTTTCTCAAGGGGGTTTTGGTTATTTGTTGTCGTTCTTTCTTCACGGGAGTGTTTGTCGCTGTCGCTGCGATCCTGTCGCAGGTGTCGCTCTCGTCATCATGGGGATTCCGTAAGTTCGCTCCCTCTTGGGGCCCCTACGCGTCCTGCGTTGGCCATTCTTTGCCCGTTGTCATCGCGATGTGACGCGATGAAACCCACCTCCTTCATGCTGGATGCTGCACGGAAGGTCTGTCCCGACTGACATGACGCAGAATGTACCGTGAGCCCTCCGCCACCGAGGCTCCGAAAAACAACCATCTCAAGGACCCGTGTGCCGCCGCCCGCTCTGCCATCCGTCGCCAGGCCACCATTCGTCGTCCAACTCGTCACGCTGGGTCGGCTTTGCGCAGCGCAACGTTGCGGTCGCCTTTCCCTCGTCCGCTGGCCGACGATATTGATCGGGAGACAAATGGACCCCAGCGCCATGTGCGCTCGCCGATTCCGAATCCTGGAGAAGGGAACGATCCCTTTGATCTCACCAGCGGACTGACCGACCCCAGCGCCCGCGAAGCAGGCCAGCGGTTGCTCAACGATGTGCTTCGCCATAGCCGTCCAGGTCAACGCATGAGGATTCCACGCCACCCAGCCTTCCCCAGTCTATACCGCCGACCGACGCCCGGGGACGAGCCAGGCCGGCTGGACCGGGATCAACCCCCGTTCACTCCGCGCTTCGCGCCTGCCATTGCATACCACGGAACATCATCGCCTCAGTCGCATCCCGACGGCGTCCGTCTGTCGCCCTTGCCCCTGTCGGATGGCTTGAATGGCGATGCCGCGGTTGGACCGACCGCCCCGCTCCTCCGTCGCATGGGACAACGCTCAATCAACGAGGCGAATCGATCGAGTCGCGATCCTCTTGTCGATGGTCTGGGCGATCGCCAACGGAGCGTTTCTCCCGATGTGGACGCTGCGAACGACGCATGGGAGACACTATTGACGACGATCACTCCGGACACCAACCTTCCCAGCGCCAATTCCTCGTTTACTTCGGCCTCCGCCTCAGGGACAAATCCCTCCATGAATGAGCCATCGCGAAGATCCACCACCACCTTCGGGTCCCTTCCAAGCTCCATGGACCCGACCGCTGCCGCCGTGCAGATGGTCCTGGACCCGTACCCCGAATTCCTCAATCCGTGCGACTATCCAAGTTCTTCCGATTCCGACTCCGAAACAGATGCGGAGATTAGCCAGCAATCGCTCTTCCGGCGCTATCGTCGTCGCATGCGCGAAATGGACCGGATGCGACGCGCACACAACATCCATTCCAACATTCATTCGGCTATGGGCAACCACCATTCCATCCCGACGTTCTCGTTCGCATTCTCTGACTCCTCCGCGGACCCAGATCTTCAGCAGATGCAGACCATTCTCGATCGATTGGCGCGACGGGAAGAAATTCCCGATGACTTATGGGCAGCAGCTGGACTGTCTCGCCCCTTGGTCCAGCGGGATGGGCCCAACGACGATTTGACCCGCGCTGACGGCGGCGTCGACGGCCCATTGCGACGGCCATGAATATAGAATGTTTTTTGCCTTTTTGACTTCTGATTCTGTGTTACATATTTTCATTATTAGGTCTTTTGCTTTCTTGGTCAAGTGGAACGGACTCAGCGGGTGGGGATATCATGGCGTTGTGGGTGTCTTTGGTTCATTGGGAATGCTGCCTCCGGCAGTGACTAGGGCGTCAGGTTGCTTGGAATCCACCATCGCTCATTCCCTACATTTTGTTCGGACTGTTCATATCATTATTTAGCTGCCAGCGAGGCGTGTCTATCCTGGTGGTGTTGTGTGTTGAAACGTCCAGGAGCCATCGACTTAGACGGCAGGGCTGCGGCGACAGCCCCTACTGAACTAGGCTGTGAAATATTATCATCCAGTGGCTGTCTGGAGTAAACCAAACTGTTCAATCGTTGTGACCCTGCGAGAAGCATCGTGGATGGCGGACGAGGCACGCAGCTGGCCCGGCGCAACCGATTGCCTAGAGGAGAATCGCTGGTGACGTAGTCGCGCAAAACGCCCTTAGTCTTGATCTGATTCGGCCTTAATAATGTTGCTCCAGATCGCAGAACCCCACTCCGATGACCGCCCCGCCTATTGCGTCTATTTATCAAGAAGCACCACGGAGCTCTCCTCGCCGATACAACATCTTCCCTTCCAGTTCCGTCTGTCCAACTTGACCAGCCGATTCGCCCTCGCACAGCCGCCGTCCACTCCCGCGCTGACCGTCTACCCCTCTTTCTCTCTCCGCACGAAGCTGCTCCCGCTATCGCTCGTCGCGCGGTCGACTGCGACTTGCCCGCTGATTCTGCTCGAACCGGAGCTTTCTGTCTCTGCCATTGCCCGGCACTGTCCCCATCTGAACCCAGCCAGCTCAGCATTATCTTTCGAATTGATCGGACTTGATTATGACAGTGATGAACCCTCAGGTCGACAAGCTCGTCGACAAGATATGGGGTAAGTTCAGATACCATGCGCAGCGTCTTTTCCCTGGGGCGCGCCCTCTTCACGCAGCACCGCTTCCCCCCTCCGAGCAGAATCAATATCACTCACGAGACATTACCAGGCAAATTTCAAAACCTCCCAGATAATGCCCGTCTGTTGATAGCCGTGAGCGGGATCCCCGGGTCGGGGAAGACGGGCCTAGCCACCGTCATGACGAGCCGGATCAACAAGCTCTATTCGGCGCAACACCCAGCCGCACCGCCAGTGGCCGCCGCCGTTCCCATGGACGGCTATCATCTCACCCGGGCGCAGCTCGCCCAGATGCCCGATCCCGCTCACGCCGTCGCTCGCCGTGGCGCAGCCTTCACGTTCGACGGCGAGAAGTTCCTCGAGTTGGTGCGGAAGCTGCGCGAGCCGGTGACGTTCGACACGCAGAGCATATATGCGCCGAGTTTCGACCACGCGGTGAAAGACCCGGTGGATGACGATATCCCCATTCCGGCATCGTGTCGGGCGGTGTTCTTCGAGGGCAATTATCTCAGTCTGGACAAGGCACCGTGGAATCAGGCGGCGGCGCTGATGGACGAGCTGTGGTTTGTCGAGGTGGACTTTGAGACCGCACGGCAGCGCTTGATCCGACGGCATGTCCAGGCGGGCATTGCGGCGGATGCGGCGGCGGCGGATAAGCGCGTGACGGAGAATGATCTCGTCAATGGGCGGGAGATTGTGGATTTCCGGTTACCAGTGCAGGAGATCATTAACAGTACTTATGATGCTGCGTGGGATCGGTGATGGTTCTGGGGGTGTCGTTTTGACCCTCTGTTTGAGGGTTTGGAAGTTGTTTTCCGTCCTTGCGCTCTCTGTCTTGCATGATGTGTCTGTCTCCAGCGAATGTTTGTCCAGTACTTGTGCCTGCAATGATGTGTTTTACCTTTGCCTTTGTTTTGTGAGATTTTCTGGGTTGTACGAATCGTTCATAGACGACTATGATGATGACATTGTCGAGGCATTGCAGTTAGATTTTGTGTTTGCCAGAGGGAAGAATGAGATACTCGAGTTTATGACTAGTCTTCAGTCTCTTCTGAGGCTTTGTCGCTTTCATCTTCTTACTCTGCCTACCGCCATATACCCTCTTGGTCTTCTCGGCCTATACAGAAGGACTTGTTGTCTTTCTCAGATTTCCGTTGGCGGCTAGGGCTTTCTAGTAGGTCACCTCTAGGTTAAATTTCAAAAATTTCCTTCCAGATGATATGGATAGCGATAAGTGTTATGTCCATGCCTCGGAAAAGAATAGGATTATCCATGAAACAAGTGACAACCATCCCCCACACCATCGGAACGCTACTAGCATCCCTGGTACAGTAGCTAGGTAGTATCCACTACCTAGGTACATTCCTCAAATCAAAGAACCAACAAGAGCACCCCTTATCTTCTCTTCATATTTGCTGTTCAGAAAGCTCCCATCCAATTGCAATCCAGTCATTTCTTTTCAAGTACATAGGTAGGGACGGGTATAGCTTCACGCAGGGTACGCCATGTTCTACGCCCTAGACTTGGAATCAGAACCATTCTAGTACATTACTTCGATGGCCACAAGTGAAGCACAGAAGAAGGCGGAACAGAGGGGCAGAATGCCGTGTCCCAGGCCCTCAGAGCGCACCAGGAAGAGCCAAATTAAGAAACATCCAAGAAAGGGGTCGTTCTAGAGTCAGGAGATGACGGGACAAATACCACTCATAATTACCCGGGGGGTACGGGGTGATACCAAGAAAACACCCACAAGGATCTTCTCCACCAATCATGACCCGTAGACCCTGGCCTCTAGCCCCGTTCATCCTAGCTCCGTCGGACACAGTGCAAGGGTGATACTGCGGCGTCCCTGAATCCCGCCCCAGATTGGCAGGGAAAAAGAGATCGGCAGGCCCCGATGCTGCTTTGGGTGAGACAGCCGCCCCGTTCAGGCTTGATTGGAGTCTCCTGGAAACTCGCTCCAACTTCTCTCAACCTCATCCCATCTCATCCTCAGTCCGTCGCTTGTCTGTCGTTCCTTCTCAATCGTCCTTCTTTCGTTTGCGCTTCGGGCCACCACTCTCTCTACGGCTACCTGCCAGTCACTCTCTTTCTATACCTCCTTTCGTTCTCTCGCTCGACGCGATACACTGCCTCACGTTCAGCCGTCCCTCTTTTCTGCCGTTTTTCGATCCCCCGACAACAATCGTCATCATGATCTTCCCCAAGTCCGCTTTCGTTTTCTCCTTCCTCGCCCTGAGCAACATTGCCGTCGCTTCGACTCCGGCCTGTCTCCTTTCCGCTGTGGGGTATGACGGATTCCCCCCAGTCGAGGACGTTCGGTGAAAGCCAGACCTGACTGACCATCTGACTAGTTCCACTCTCTCGAACCCTGCGGACCTCAAGGATGCCTGCGTGGATAGCGCCGATAAGCTGGAGAACAAGATCGCGGATACCTGTAGTGATAATGACCTGAAGGATGCCCTGAACTACTTCTCCGACACCTGCGCCCAGGCTGGCCACAAAGTTGGTAAGTATCCGGATTCCTCAAGGCAGACAAGCCTCGGAGCCCCGCCAGACTGATCCCCTCTTGCAGACATCAGCGTTACCTCTTCTTCTTCTTCTTCCTCCTCCCCCACGGGCACCTCCAGCTCGGGCCCCTCCAAGTCGACCGGCTTCACTACTGCGACTTCTGCTAGCGGTACGCAATCCAAGGCGACCACTACCGGCAGTGAGACCTCCGCGTCCGCGTCGACGACCCCGGAGAACGCTGGCTCGTCGGATCGCCATGTCTCTGCGGCTGCCTTTGCTGCGGTTGTTTTCGTTGGCTTCGCTGCTACGCTGTAAGAGCTTCGGACCGGTGAATGCCTCTGTTGGGCCGCAGGATCTTTTCGGGATATGTTCGGGTATAGCTTCCATTCTTGTCCATTTACACATTAGACCGATCATATATTGAATCCAATCATTTGTGACTTATGGAACCGTGAATCGTATGTGGTGTTGAAGAGATTGGGGTTTCCGGCATAGTTCAAGTTGTATTCCGTAGAGAGCGAAGCTGCCCAGCTTTGGTTGAGCAATTTGATGCCATGACGGTATAATCCAGGATCAGGGTACCTAGGTGCTGTGGGTACTTCGCGTCACGATCCGATTTTGTCATGGATGATTCAGACCTACCAAAGCAGCGGTCGACCCGAGTCGGCTCTCTGGCGGCACGAGGCCACTCACGTGACATTTGCCGCAGACGCGTCGCTCGGCTGGGCGGGCTTTGTCAGCGACAGGCCTTTTCTTGCCTCTTCGGGACTAAATCAGGAAGCTCATTTGGTCCAAACACGAAAAATCGCGTTGATATCCACCGGGCACGCGTTTGCCCCGGCGACCAGCATCAAATATCTGCCAGACTCTCTGCCCCTCCAGCTTCTTTTTCCCTTCTCATTCTCTCCTCATCCCTCCCTCAGCCCTTTTCCCTTCCTCCACGCGCTTTTCCTCTTTTCATTCATCTTGCAGGACTCTAGTGCCTCTTTTTCTAGTAATATACCTTTATACCCCTCTCCCTCCTCGTTCTCCTCCGCGTTCTGTCTCATCCCCTCCTGATACCCTCGAAAATGTTTGTCTACAAGAGAGGTAAGAATCTGTCTCCATCACACTGTCTTCCCTTCGGCGGGGATGCCTCTTGACGTTGCTATGTGACTGCATCGTCTGTGAAAACCTTCCCTCACCGCCACTTGACCGATCAACGCATTTGCTAACGAAGTCGCCCTCCAGACGGACGCAAGGAACGCGTCCAATTCGATAAGATCACGGCCCGTGTCTCAAGGCTGTGTTATAGTCTTGATCCGGAGCATGTGGATGCTGCTGCTATCACACAAAAGGTTATCTCTGGTGTCTATCAGGGTGTCACCACCGTCGAGCTCGACAACCTGGTATGTTCTATCCGTCGAGGCGATCAGGCCGCGGGGCATGCTTGCTGACATCACTACCGTACAGGCTGCCGAGACTGCGGCCTACATGACTGTTACCCACCCTGACTATGCCATCCTCGCTGCTCGTATCGCCGTCTCCAACCTCCACAAGCAAACGAAAAAGCAGTTCTCCCTGGTGATCTCCGATCTCTACCACTATGTGAACCCTCGGAATAAGCAGCCGGCTCCCATGATTTCTCAGGAGACCTATGAAATTATTATGAAGCATGCGGATGAGCTGAATTCGGCTATTGTGTATGACCGGGACTTCAACTACAACTTCTTCGGCTTCAAGACCCTGGAGCGGTCGTATCTGCTCCGGATCAACGGCAAGGTTGCCGAGCGTCCTCAGCACCTGCTCATGCGTGTGGCCGTTGGGATCCACGGCAATGATATTGAGAAGGCGATTGAGACCTACCACTTGATGTCTCAGAAGTACTTCACTCACGCCTCTCCTACTCTCTTCAATGCCGGAACCCCCCAGCCCCAGCTGGCCTCGTGCTTCCTGGTGGATATGAAGGAGGACAGCATTGAGGGTATCTACGACACCCTGAAGACCTGTGCTATGATCTCCAAGACCGCCGGTGGTATTGGTCTGAACGTCCACCGCATCCGTGCTACTGGCTCGTACATTGGTGGTACCAACGGTACCTCCAACGGTCTCGTCCCCATGCTCCGGGTGTTCAACAACACGGCTCGCTATGTCGACCAGGGTGGTAACAAGCGTCCTGGTGCCTTTGCTATCTACCTGGAGCCCTGGCACTCGGATGTCTTCGAGTTCCTTGACCTCCGTAAGAACCACGGTAAGGAGGAAGTCCGAGCTCGCGATCTTTTCTTCGCCCTGTGGACTCCTGATCTGTTCATGAAGCGGGTTGAGGCCAACGGTGACTGGACTCTGTTCTGCCCCAACGAAGCCCCTGGTTTGGCTGATGTTTACGGTGATGAGTTTGATGCTCTCTACAAGAAGTGAGTGACTCCGTGTAGTTGAATACTGGCCCCTGCTAACAATGTCTAGGTACGAGAAGGAAGGCCGTGGCCGCCGCACTGTCAAGGCCCAGAAGCTCTGGTATGCCATTCTCGAGGCTCAGACCGAGACTGGTAACCCCTTCATGCTGTACAAGGATGCGTGCAACCGCAAGAGCAACCAGAAGAACCTGGGCACCATCCGCAGCTCCAACCTGTGCACTGAGATCATCGAGTACAGTGCCCCCGATGAGGTGGCCGTGTGCAACCTGGCTTCCCTGGCTCTCCCCACTTTCGTGGATGCTGCTCGTGGTGAATACGACTTCGGCAAGCTCCACGAGGTGGTGCAGGTCCTGGTCCGTAACCTGAACAAGATCATTGACATCAACTACTACCCCGTTCCCGAAGCCAAGAAGAGCAACATGCGTCACCGCCCCATTGCTCTTGGTGTCAACGGTCTGGCGGACGCTTTCCTTGCTCTCCGCCTGCCGTTCGACTCGCCCGAGGCCCGGCAGCTGAACATCCAGATCTTCGAAACGATCTACCACGGAGCTCTGACTGCTTCGTCTGACTTGGCCAAGCTGAACGGCCCCTATGAGACCTACGAGGGTTCTCCCGTCTCCCAGGGCATCCTCCAGTATGACATGTGGGACCGTACCCCCACTGACCTCTGGGACTGGGATGCCCTCAAGGCGAAGATCGCCCAGACTGGTGTTCGCAACAGTCTGCTGGTGGCCCCCATGCCCACGGCCAGCACCAGCCAGATCCTGGGCTTCAACGAGTGCTTCGAGCCGTACACGTCGAACATCTACTCGCGTCGGGTCCTTGCGGGTGAGTTCCAGGTGGTCAACCCCTGGCTCCTGAAGGACCTGGTGGACCTGGGCCTGTGGTCGGACAACATGAAGAACCGCATCATTGCCGACGGTGGATCGGTGCAGAACATCCCCAACATCCCGGCGGACATCAAGGCGCTGTACAAGACGGTGTGGGAGATCTCGCAGCGTGGTATCCTGCAGATGGCGGCGGACCGGGGTGCGTACATCGACCAGTCGCAGTCGCTCAACATCCACTTGAAGGAGCCGACCATGGGCAAGATCACCAGCATGCACTTTGCGGGCTGGAAGATGGGCCTGAAGACGGGCATGTACTACCTGCGGACGATGGCGGCGTCGGCGCCGATTCAGTTCACGGTGGACCAGGAGCAGCTGAAGGTGGCGGACACGAACGTGGCTCGCAGCAGTGCCACGCTCAAGAAGCGGACGATGGGCGCGGCCTCCAACACGTACTCGGCGGTGGCCCGCACGTCGTCGGCCAACGGATCCGGGGAGAACGGGGTCCCTGGCGGGGAGGAGAGCCCGCGCGCCCTGGCGGCGGAAGCGCCTCGCCACGAGGAACCGGCGGCTGCCGAGACGGCGGCGGCGGGAGAGTCGACAGAGGCATCGGAGGCGGACATCTTCTCGCAGAAGGTGCTGCAGTGCAGCATTGAGAACAAGGAGGCGTGCCTGATGTGCCAGGGGTAGATGGGCGGACGGGATGGATGTATTTATGAGCTTTATGGGTCTGGGACTGTTTTGTTTTTGTTTTTCCTTGATTCACTGGTGTACGTACGTTGGAATGCCTGATCTTTACATGCCTGATGATACCGAACTATTCGACTGTAGGGTCCTCCCTCGGTAGCGCTGGGGTAGTTGTGGTCACGGATGTTCCCGGACCGGGGGTGTGTATGGATTCTGTGGAGTGGGTGACTCGTCCAGAGCAGAGGCGGCCTTGTGCGAGGGGGAAGGGAGGGCGGCCCTGTCGCGGCGCCGGCGGATGCCATGAGGACCGTGGAGAGACTCCCGTCCTTCTTCATCTCCCGATTCGGACGGGGTTTCGTCATCATCATCGGGTCGGTCCCGAGGTCGAGAAGTCTGCGATGGATGCGACGGAGATCTCCCTCTACACTCATCCTCGAAGACCTCGACATCGACCGAGACCCGCGGATGGGGAGGGTCCATACACTACATCCATCCTACCAGACTCGGGAGTCGTCGGACATGGATCAGGGTCTAGAACGGTGGTGTTGGGTCCTGTCGGGACGGGGGGTCGTCCCTGGGTGAGGTGGGGATCCCTCGTCGAACGAAACGGTGGTGGCCATTATTGGGATGCCGGGAGGGATGG
>RHLO01001211.1:0-12534 GCA_003719415.1 Aspergillus olivimuriae
GTTGGGGGGCAAGGTTGAGGGGGCGCCGACGTTGGTGTCATGGGGTATTTGCCAGAATACGGCCAAGGACCTGAGGGCCGATGGCTTTGCGAGTTTCCCGAGTGGACATGCGTCTTGTACGTCGTCGCCCTAATGTCTCTTCCTTTCTCTTCCTTTCTCTTTCTGTTTCTGTCTTTGCTGGAACGGGGTGTCTATTTGGATGGATGGACTACACGGGAGTGGAGAGTATATGCTGACGAGTCTAGTTGCATTCGCGGGCCTAACATATCTGAGTTTGTGGCTTTGCGCCAAGTTCTTTATCGGCTTTCCCTATCTTGCCCACTCCCCGTTGAGTTCCGACTTACGTGCGCAGAAGCGTGATGCGATTCGCTCCCTTGGTGCGGCGCCGCCTGTGTACATGGTCATTCTGGCGTTTGTGCCCTTTGCTGTCGCGTGCTTCATCGCCGCCTCGCGTTGGTTCGATTACCGCCATCATGCATTTGACATTATCTTCGGGTCCGCCATGGGGGTGGTGTTTGCCTGGGTGTCGTTTCGGCTGTACCATCTGCCTATCATGAGGGGCGCGGGATGGGCGTGGGCGGCTAGGAGTCGACGACATCCGTTCTTCAAGGGGGTGGGCAAGCCTAGCTTTGTAGGTGGGAATGACTGGTCGGTTCGTGAGGTGGATTTTTCGGAGGATGAGCTGGGAGGTGTTGATCTGGAGAGTGGTCGGAGAGATTTAGCGGAGTAGCGGGGGTTCCTCGGAGCAGCACACGAGTGGCGGCCATGTGGTCAATATGTATATGAAGTATAGTGGGCCTGTAATCTTCTATGAGTTAGCGATGAATACGTGTTATCACGACAAACGTAGGCCTACGGTAGAGAATGGTTCCCCATTTCAGACCAGGGATCATCTCCATCCACCGACTCTCCCCTCATCCCATCGTGACTTGGCCTCCTGTCGGGAAGCCAACTTGGTCGTCTCCGCCCGCACCCGTCGAACCCAGTCCGCGACTTCCTTCTCCGTGGCCCGACCATGATGTTCCTCCTCGAGGAAGCTCTCCTCCACCGCGTGACAGACAGCGTCTTGTTCAGCAATCGATGCCGCTAGACGCTGATACAGCGCCTTGGGCGACCACGGCGCCAGGGCAGCGTCCATTTCAGTCTGTTTCTTGCGCCAGGAGACTTCCAACGACTGGTGGGTGAGAAGGAGAGTCTCGGTCTCCCCGCGGAGGTCGTCTAGATGCGACTGGACTTCGAGGACATGCTTGGCGAGGTCTTGATTGTATTTGAGAAGGGATTGGAGGTGTTGCTGATGAGCCGGGTAGGAGGGATGACGGCTTGCGAGGGCGGAGAGAAGGGCGGGGTCTTTCAGGATGGCTTGGAGATCGACCGTTCTGGGGAAGATTAGCTGTTGGTCTGAGGGAGGAGAGGTTGCGGAGAGAGGGACACAACGGGGTGTCAGGTAGGAATGTGACGTACGATTTGTCTTTGATACCATCGGGAAGCCAGCCTTCTTCGACCGTCGGGGGATGAGGAAGGGGATTTCCGATGGCCGGCGAGGCGTATCTATTCCCAGACGGGAGATTCATGGTGGCAGGGTCTTGCCATTGCTGGGGAGTTGCGGGAGAAGCGGAGTGGATTTGTGGTGTACCCCCACGGCTGGCCTCGTGACTGCTTGGCTTGGGAGGCGGAGGCGGGGGAGTGTCGGGGTTGATGGCAGGGTTCATGGTGGTGAGAGATGGATGATGGGGAGACGGAGGAAGTATGCAGTGGACGAGCATGAGGGGAATGAGGGGGGTCACGTCACATGACTCTCCGGGCCCCAACACCATCTATATCTATACCACTGGGATTTGGATCAACACAGTCGGGATGGAGAGATTGGATCAGGCATGTGAGTGGAAGAAGTAACAGCATGCAAATCTTCTGGTGATGCTGAACTAGAGGAACTCCAATATCTACTACCAGCTCCAGAAATATACAGTGCAGCTGGATCCTGCTCCGAAATACTATGAAATGGGCTAATGACCATACAGGGAAGTGAGAGGGTTGAGTGTCTCCCTGGTTGTAGTAAAAAATCAATCATAAGCTATTATCAATTCCTGCAATTTAACACGAAGACCAAAAAACCACAAGCTTGTTCGAATCTAGCCAACCGGATTCTATCACCCTCCGAGACAAACAACAGAGCGCAAAATGCCATACAGATAAACCCAAGGCTAAGCGACCATTGTAGGCCACCAAGAGTAGTTAGTCAAAACGAGGGGATGGGAGAGAGCATACTACCTTCCTACGGGCTGGAGACCTCATGAGATCCTAAGTCGTACTGGACTTTCTCGACGCCGGCTTGGATCTTTCCCCTCCGCCGTCATCTTTCGACGATTTATCCTTACCATCCTTACCCTTGGGATCCTTACCTTTGGACTCTTTGCCCTTGGAACCTTTTCTATGTCCCTTGGCTTTCTTGTCCTTAGATTCGGGCTCTTGATTGGCATCCTTCTCCTTCTCTAGGCGCTGCTGCTCCTTGATCCGGGCGTTCAAGCAGTACGGACATTCGCTCTCCCGATGAGGAACCCAGATTCTGGTGCAATGATTGCAAGTGGTAACATGGCCCAGGCGAAGGCAGGTGGTTCTGGTAGGCTGGCGACAGATCGTACTGATGATATGGTCAGCATTGCACTGAAACAAAAGATGGGAAGAACTTACCAGTGATGGGTCATGGTGCCGTCGTGGTTGGTCAACAATATCCTGGCTGTGTAAGTTAACTTGTGAGAGTGATGGAGAAATATCAATGCGATTTTGCAAGATGTGACAGCAGATCGTCTAGACGGTGGTTGACGACTTTATATCTATAAATCTGCAGCTGGAAGTTGTCGTTGAAGCTGGGTCTACGGCAAGAGCCGGTTTGGGAAATGTGTACAAGAAGTACACAGAATTAGTCCTTATCAGCGGTATGAATATTGCCAGTATTCTGGTACGTCCTGTGGGACATGAGCGTTGTTAACAATGAAGGGCAGGAAAATGGCTTTGTTTGACCCTGGTTGTCTTATTCTGGATGCAGCCTTGGTAGAGGTTAACCCCGTGCTGAACACGGTACTTCTCGTGTTGAGGTTTAATATCTTGCCCAATGATAGATCGCTTGCAGGATCATTGTTGGATTGCCCCCGGAGAAAATAATCACTGTAAGATGATAGCACGTTTCAATCCATGTATTGAAATCCAAGTCGTATACTGCCACGAGGCTATGAATTCAAATATTATATGTCCATATCATCAAATTTTGTATCATGCAATCGTTCAGTCTATAAACGTCCGCTTTTCTCGTTGTGCAATATCTGCCAGAGCCGGTCCCAAGATTCGGTACGCCATGAGTGTCGCGCAGGTGACGACAGAAGCTTGGTTCTGTCACGGGCCTTTCCAGGCAGGCCAGGCGCGCTTGACGAGACCGATCTTTATCGATCGACCCGAGGGGATCAACCGCGACAGCGGTAATGGCGAACACCTATACTCATGAATCATGACGTCCAATCCAATCTATACCAAAGGTAAGAGAAAGAAACGACATTAATCCACCCGCCGCCGCACGTCCCGATCCTGCGTATCGACATTCGACCCCCGCAGCGCATCGGTAATCAACTCGCGCAACTCATTCTGCGCCGTCTCACTGTTGAAGTCCTCTCGCGCCGCAAGCTCATCAATGCGCCGCTTAAACTCCGGATCGACCTGGTCCAGTCCCGCATTGGCCTCCTGCTCCGACACCGTCCCCAGATTCACCTTGATATTCGACGGGAGGGGCGGCGCGGGGTTCAGCGCATCAGCGGGCCCCAGATTCTCATCAGCAACGGGCTCGGGAAGACCCATCACCTGGCGCAGATATGCTGCGACAGCGGGACAGGTGTCGTCGGCTTGGATGGATTCTTGCGCGGTGAGGCCGTCCTCGTTGCGGTGGTTGTAGTTGATGCCGAGCTCTTCGACGAGACATCGTGCGACGGGGACGGACTCCGTCACGAAGAGACAGGTTTCGCGGTCCTCATCAAGGAGATTCACGTCGACGTTGAATTCGCGCACGAGGGCGCGTAGCAGATCGATGTGGTTGTAGGAGGCGGCGGCGTGGAGCAGCGAGTAGCCATGTTCGTCTTGGTTGGAGGCGATGGAGGGCTCGGCGCGGAGGAGGTTTAGGACGGCCGTGGGGTTGTCGGCAGCGAGAATGTAAGGATTAGGTTGAGTCATGGTGAGTCAGATCTTGTCGGGAGAAGGGGATATTGGTGGGGGCTGTGCGTTGGAGTCAGAGAAGAGTCAGAGTCAGAGTCCGTTGGTGATGGCGGAGGAATTCTGCCGGTCTGGAACACCAACAAGATTGCCCCGCGGACGATAAGCTTCTTCCCTTACTTCTTCCTCCTGTCCCTTCTTATACTTCCCTTTCATCTTCTTCTCTCCACGACATATCCTCATTCATTCTGCTTGTGATATTCCTGACGCAACCTTGCAAACACCTCATCCACGACATTACAGCAGACCCCCCCAAGTACCTCTCATTGACGGGCAAAACATCTCCCCTCAACATGGTCACCGCTGACCCCCAGGAGATCGGCGCTCTCGTCGCCGCCCTCGAAACAGCGAGCAAGCGCCCCAAGAGCGCCGGCAAAAAGACCTTCTCCTGCAAGAAGACGACCTTTCCCGTCGCCGGCTCCAAAGATATCACCGTCGACTCCTGGCGTTTCATGGACTGGGACTACAAACGCAGCGACCTCCCCACCTACGCGCGCGGACTCTTCACTACCCGACGCAAAGACGGCACGCCGGAGATTGCCGTGCGCGGCTACGACAAGTTCTTCAACATTGAGGAGGTCAATGCGACCAAATGGCGCAATATCGAGAATAATACGCGCGGGCCGTACGAGCTGAGCGTCAAGGAGAATGGGTGCATCATCTTCATCTCTGGATTAGAAGATGGCACGCTGTTGGTATGCAGTAAGCATTCGACAGGCCAGCGAAATGATGCCGAGGTCAGCCATGCGCAGGCGGGCGAACGATGGGTGGAACGTCATGTTTCGGCGGTGGGGAAATCAGTGAGCGATCTGGCGAAGGAGCTGCGGCGCATGAACGTCACTGCCGTCGGAGAGCTGTGCGATGATCGGTTCGAAGAGCATGTTCTTGCATACAACGAAGACGCGGCTGGAATCTACATTCACGGGTTGAACTACAATGTCCCCTGGTTTGCGACGCACTCGGGCGCCGAAGTGCATGAGTTTGCGGACCGGTGGGGCTTCAAGAAGGCCAAATATGTGATGTACGAAGATCTGGACACCGTGAAGAAGTTCCTGGAGCAGTGCGCGGAGACGGGGACATGGGACGGTCGTGAGACGGAAGGTTTCGTCATCCGCTGTCAGATGAACGAAGGAGGTGTCGGTCCCTACCAGGACTGGTTCTTCAAGTACAAGTTCGACGAGCCGTATCTGATGTATCGACAGTGGCGGGAGTGCACCAAGGCGATGATTGCGGGGAAAGCTCCGAACATCAGAAAGCACAAACAGATCACGGAGGAGTATTTGCGATTTGTCCGACGGCAATTCATGGAAAAACCTCAGCTTGCGAAGCAATACCAGCAGAACCATGGGATCATTTCCCTTCGCGATGCTTTCCTGCAGGAGCGGGGACTGAACGGGTCTGAAATCATTGCCATGGAGACCGAGAACGAGGTGACAGATAATGTGATCCTGTGTCCTATCGCCTCTTTAGGCTGCGGGAAAACGACAGTGGCGCTGGCGTTGACCAAGCTATTCGACTGGGGCCATGTGCAGAACGACAACATCCCCAAGCAGAAGAACCGGCCCAAGCGCTTTGTCACAGAGGTGACCAACCTCCTTCTCTCGAAGCCGGTCGTGATCGCAGACCGCAACAACCACATGAGACACGAGCGTCAGCGACTCATGGATGATACTTTCCCCGCTGTTCCTTCGGCGCGTTTCGTCGCGCTCCATTACGTCCATGAGCCGAAGGGCCAGCTGCTCCCGGGCATCCGGGAGGTGACGCGCAACCGCATTATGAACCGGGGCGACAACCATCAGACCATCCGGGCCAACTCGACAGACACCTCCGAGCTAATCGGCATCATGGAGGGCTTTTTTAACCGGTTCGAAGGGGTCGACACCGACCGCGAGCCGGACAAGAGCTTTGACGAGGTCATCGATCTGGACGTGGCGGCGTCCTCGCGGGAGAACCTGGAAGTCGTGGTCAGCGCGCTGCATAAGGCTTATCCAGAACTCGTCAAGCAAGTCCCTTCGGCACAGGAACTCGACGACGCTATCAACTGGGCCCTGTCGGAGTACGAGGTGCAGGTCGATTTCAGCCACCAGTATAACAACTCCAAGCCGACCCAGAAGCAGAAGAACAACAACAAGACGGCCCCGGCCCCGAAGACTCCGACACCGGAGGCTCTCGCCAAGCAGATCGAATACTTTTGCATCTCACTACCCGCCGCGGAGGTGAGCAGTGTGCTGCACTCGCTGTTTCCCCCCTCGACCCCCACTGAGAAGGCCCGTCTGTACCACCAGCTTGTCAACTCGCGCCGGGTCCAGGCCACCTTCCACGTCACGCTGATGCACCGGGCCTCGAAGAAGGACCAGCCGGAGATGTGGGCGCAATATGTCCGTCAGTACATCGAGGCGATGCGCAAGAAGCCCGAGTCCGACTCGACGGTGACGCCGATATTGGCGCCGGCACGGGTCCGTCTCGAACGTCTTATCTGGGATGACCGCTTGATGACGTTCGTCGCACGGATTCTCCCCTCGGAGGACTCTGAGGGAGGTGACTGGCCGTGCGCGAACTCTCACCCGCACATTACGGTGGGGACGGTGTCGGCAGATGTCAAGCCGAAGGAAAGCAACGACCTGTTGAAGCGGTGGCTGGCAGAGGGTACCGGCGCTTCGGGCATCTGGGAGGCAGAGGTTCCGGGGGTGAAGAATGTATCGGGTTCGGTTGGGATGGTGATGAGTCGGCGGTAGTTGGGACTGACTGACTTATGATGATACGATAAAAAAACTTGATAGAATCACAGATTTATACCCTGTCATTAGGAGCAAGGCTATTTCTATTTTGAAGCTATTGTAGGATTTCGGCACGGACAAGTTCATCGAGATGATGGATACCCTCTGTATTCATCGACTAAGGTCGAGGTAGGACAAGAAACAGTAAAAGACATGATAGATGCCCAGGATGAATCCGAGCAAGAGATTTCATTGAATACAGTCTATCATCTATCTCAACAGTCGTATGCCACTCCCCTTCCCCCTCGCCCATAGATCGGTGTCGACCCAAACTACCCCAACGTCTGACAAGACGTTCATAACGTATCCGAGAACGTAGATTGCGCTCAATGATCATCCTGCCAATGATCCTATCTTGATGGAGTGTGGATTCGTAGATCGTGCATGTCATTGCGTGCACAAGCCAGGCAACCTATCGAAAAACAAATGCAATAGGCCTTTATTGCATGCAGGTGAGAGAATAGGACATCTATCTTTATCTGGAGATTAGCCCCGAGAATGGATTCATACGTCCGATGCATCATCCATCACCTTTGTCTGTTTGCGTATATTGACAGGAGGGATGTGATTTTGCAGGCTTCTTGCATGGATGTTTTCCCTTCAGAAGAGGAAATTACGGATGAATCGGCGATCGTTTCGAATGTATGACACCGTAGTTGGTAGATTCGAAATATACAAGATCGAATGGGTATGGGATGTGCCAAAGACCAGTTGCTTGAGTATGGGGTTGCTTGTCGCTCCAGAGCACAGACGATCGAGTGGTCGGAATGTAGGATCGTATTCCAAAACGTTCCTGAGTCGTGATGACCATGTAAACATGGGAGATCAGCTGGCATAGGGTTGTAAGGTTGGGTAGTGGACGGAGAGATGGAGAAGGAGAAGACGCATCAGATGGAAGACGGGGTAGATGTAAGCAAAAAACCAGGTATTCATCGGATGAATGCATTGGAGTTTACACATGAAGAGACTTCACCAGATCATGAATATTTGCTTGAAATATGCCGTGTGTTGAAGACTATCATTGGATGGAATTCACACGATTGGCGATATTCGTGGACTTCACCGTTCATTAGACACCATCCAGTCGCGCGACAGTATATGTCAAAGTCAATAAATGCTACAGATATTGATTCTGCATACGACTAAATTACAGTCACCACCCATGGCGCTCCATCAACCACTGCGTCTCAATCCATGGCATATATCCCACCCGATGATAAACGCCTTCACCATCATCTCCACTATCAACCCTCACCAGTCCTATCCCGGATCCCGAATTATCCCACTGCGATGATTTCCCTTTGCATCGTGTCGTGGTCGTTCTCTCCACGTGATGCGGAGTGGTGATAGTCATGGTCTTCTGTGCCGAAGAGCTGGACGGGGATGTTCTGGCCGGGCGAACAGAGCATGATGATGAAATTGGGATGGTGCAGGATCGTCAGAGAGAAAGGGGGTTATCTTATTCTTCGTTGTTGGTATATCAAAGACGACATCTCAGGTAGACCCTTGGACACCTGCATCATAACTCATTGTGATAGAGAGTATAGACGGACAGA
Organism: Aspergillus olivimuriae; assembly: GCA_003719415.1. Lineage (NCBI taxonomy): Eukaryota > Fungi > Ascomycota > Eurotiomycetes > Eurotiales > Aspergillaceae > Aspergillus > Aspergillus olivimuriae. The sequence goes on from RHLO01001211.1 coordinate 8,585, forward strand.
AAGATCCAGGAGCCAACGATAGGTCTCTTCAGATGTAGGAAATATCAGAAATGCCATGATCTACCCCCTCACCTGCGCTCGAGCTCTCAACCGGGCTCCATAATACCAGAGGATCAACGGCGCCGGAAGTCCTACCAACAGCCCAACCAGGGCAATCGTCGTATTCCCCCATCCATACCCCAACACTCTATACATAGTGGGCGCAAACAACGGAAACAGAAACGCCGTCAGACTCCGCAAAAACTGCGACGCCGCCCCGGCACTACTGGTGTGTTGTGGATATGCCTCGATAATATACGCCTGCAACGGCATGCTGGTGATCTGCATGCCCAGCATGGTGATGAAGGCCCCGAGGTCGACCAGCGCCCAGTGCAGTCGATACTGCGCGGCCCAGCCGTAGAGGAACAAGCCGAGGGGCCCGGCGAGGGCGCCGGGGAAGACGGACGGGGTGCGAAGCTCGGGGGTGTGTTCATCATGGGCACGGGCCTTGAGACGAGGATATAATGTGTCCATGAGCTGGCCGCAGAGTTGGGCGCCGCAGATTTCGCCGAATGCCACGGCGATATAGTGGAGGCCACTGATTTCGACGGGCTGGTGGTATTGGTCGTTCCAGAGATCGGAGAAGGTGGCGAGAACGATGTACAGGATTCCGTAGTAGAAGGCCGAGATGAGGGATGCGATCTGAATGATCGGATGGAAGATCAGCAGCTGAACCGGTCGAATCAGGGCTTCACCGAGGACCCCCATGGTCGACTGATTGGCATGAAGTCGTTCATCCACGGAGTAATAGCGCGTCTCTCCCGTCTCCCGGCGGAGGTTCTCTGCGCGACGACGTAGGATCAACGGCGCGTAGGTCTCTTGGAAGGCCGTGAAGGAGACCACGGTCATCACCAGCTGGAAGATGGAAGTTGCCCAGAACATCCAGCGCCAGCTGGCATGAACCGCGATGAACCCCCCGATGATGGGTCCCACCGCCGCTCCCAGCAGCGGAATCAGCATGTAGACCCCCAGGGAGCGACCACGTTGTTCGGGCCGCCACACATCGCCCAAGACTCCATTTGCGAGGGCGTAGATGGCGCTGGCGCCGAATCCCGCCAGGAAACGAGCGGCAATGAGGGTCTCTTTGTTTCGGGCGAAACCGCAGACGATGTTCCAGACGAGGAACCAGATGTTCGAGGCGTGTAGGATAGGCTGACGACCGTAGACCTCGGACAGAGGCCCGATGACCAGGGGGCCCAATGCGGTGGCCAGGAGGTAGATGGATAGGGACATGGCTGCTTCGGCCGAGTTCATGTGGAATTCGGTGGAGATGGTGGACAGGGCTGGTGCGATGATGGTGGACACCATGATCCGGTTGAATCCACTGGCCGAGAGCACATCGGTGACGGCCCATTTGCGACCGGTGGGCCAGTCTTGGGGGTTGTCGGGGTCGTGAGGCTCTGCGAAGGCGACCAGGAAGGGATCCTCTTGTTTGTGGTGGGCGAGTTCGAGGGTGGCTGGTGGTCTGGCGATGATCTGGAGAGGTTCATTCTGCGACGGGTTCGGAGTCATGGTGTTTGCTGGACTCTTGGATGTTGATATTTGAAGGCTCTGGGATGGGCCGAACGAGAAGAAATCAGAGATTCAATGAGAGAGCATATTAGAGAGTAAACACGAGAGTAAATAAGAGTCAATAAGAGAGTCAATATGAGAGTCAGATAAGCAGGTCGGATCCGGCCGACAATCTGTTCATATACGATGAGGCTCTAGTGGAACAGGCCGAAAGAGTCTGGAGAACGGATCTAGTGGAGATAATGGGATGCATGCATTCGATTATGCAGTTGGACGTCGAAGGTATTGTGGTCATTGGTGTTGATCAGGGTTGCATGGGAGGGTTCCATATAGACATACAGTCGATCTTCTATCCCCATCGGAGAGACTTTGATATCAAGTGAGTTCCTTCACCGGAGGAAAAGAAACTTTCCTTGTAGCTAAGCAGAATAGATGCGGAGCCTTATTGTTGGATAGTTGGGATACTATCAATGTTGATGACCTTTCTCAGGGTGTTGATCGGAAGTCCAAGTATAGATCGTCCTTTTGGAATCTCATGGATGAGAGCGAAATCACCCAAGCAGAACGCGTTCAAATCGACAATAAATATCGACATGACAGGTCCAGCTATAAATACATCACCGTGCAGGTCTGAGCTGTATGCCAACGCTAAATGGTTTCACTTTCCCAGCCATCGGAATTGTTCAGCCACCATCAAACCCATCATCTTGATTCCTCCCAACATGAACCAATCTCCATTTCTATTCCATTTTCGAGTCTTTTGATCGTGTCGAGTGGTATGATCTAGAATTCCAGCAGTGTGTGCTCTGGTGCCTACAATATATACCCCACGCATATCTCCGCACAACCCCTCATCGCGCAATCAACATGATTCTCTCTGTCCCTCTGCTTCTTCACTTCACTCTCTTCACCATCACCCCCGTCACAGCCACGACATCTACGACAACCAACTCCACGATTCCCTCAGACCACATCCGCACCCAAAATGCCGCCCTCCAACGGCTGCTCGCCGACCAGACCGCCATCCGGGGCGTTCAAAAAATGACCGACGACGAGGGCGAGAAATTCTTCCTCGACTACTGGGACCTGGACGATCTCGAGTGGATCTCCGCGACGACTACAATTTCCGATCGACCAGATAAAGACGAGTCGCTGGCCTCGGGCCTCCAGCCTCGCGTTTATCCCCCGCGTTCGGCATACAATTCCTACCTCAACACCAACTACAATTCAAATGACAAGAGAAATGGCTACGGCCAACTCCTCGGACGAGATTTCCAATGTCCGACCGACACCCACTCCTGCGCGGTCATCAACCGCCCGAATAGCTGCTGCAGCACGGGAGAAACCTGCCAGCTTGTGCAGGACACGGGCGCCGGCGATGTCGGTTGCTGTCCGCAGGGTCAGGATTGTTCCGATACGATTGGCGCGTGTCGCGCCGGATATACGAGCTGTGCGGCCTCGTTGGGCGGCGGCTGTTGTATCCCGGGGTATCATTGTGTGGCCGGGGGGTGTACGTTATCCTGATTCTTCTCCCCAGTCTGCCTCGGGGATTTGTTTACTGACGGACCGATTGGATACGTCGATTCAGGCGCCCGCGTCTACACAGTGACCGTGACATCGCAGTCGACAGTCATCACCTCCACCGTGACCGCGACCGCGCCAACCACCACGCCGACCATGGAGCCCTCGACCAGCACGAGTGCCCCGACGAGGACCCGGACCAGCACCACCGCCGACCTCGAACCGCCGGCCCGACCGACGAGTCTGTCCACGGCGACGACCGCCACGGGCGATTTCTGTCCGATCGGCTTTTACGCCTGTTCGGCGGTGTACCACGGAGGATGCTGTCGGACGGGACGCGACTGCGACACGACCTCGTGTCCGGTGATCGCATCGTCGACGATCGTGACGGACGGACGGACGATTGTGGTGCCGGTTGCGACGGCGGCGGCGACGACGGCACCGGTCGCCAATGGAGATGGCAGTGGGAATGGGCGATGCGCGAGTGGGTGGTTTCGCTGTGCGGACACGGTGGGCGGCGGGTGTTGTCCGTCGGGATATGCATGCGGCACGAGCTGTACAGCGGTGGGCACAGGGACGGCGACGGGGGAGATTGCAAAGGAGACGAATGGAGGGACGGGGAGGGGGTCGGTGACAGCAGTCCTGGGTGTTGTGATGATCATGTTGGTGAATCTATAGAAGTTAGTTGTAGAGTATGGAGGAGGAAGAGACTCCGGGATATTCCCCCATGGGGCGATGCTTATTAAGGGCAGTTCATTTATCCCCTCGTTTGGGCTTAGCCGGTCTCGTCCACCGAGACTCTCCGACGTGATCGCTTTTTCTTCTTCTTCTCTCTCTTTCTCTCTTGCTCATTCTTCCTCCCCTCCTCTCCCCTCAAT
>RHLO01001212.1:0-36867 GCA_003719415.1 Aspergillus olivimuriae
CCGTTGAGGCGCCCCAAACCATGGTGACTCCCCCAACCCCTCGAGGCGACCTACCGCATGTCTTCTCCTCTCCTGACGTCACGGAGTCGCCCATGTCTATCAAATCCAATGACTTTACCTCCGGGGGAATCACCGTGAGTCCTTCGGGGAACATGATCTCTCACCGGCGGGTGCGATCTGCCTCAGCCGCAGGTCACAAGCCGAGCAAGTTGTCGAATTCCATGTCTGCGCTAGGACCCACTGTTGAAGAGACCAAACCGGGCTCTAAAACTCCGTCGAGCGCGCAAAGCGGCTTTTTTTCTTCGGTCTTTTCTGCAGCCCAAAATGCTGCCTCTACATTGACCAACACGCTCAATACGCAACCGAAAGCCCGCAGTCCCACTCCTACTGAGTTTGTACAACCGGATGGGTCGCAAGCTGACGGCGCAAAAGATGATAACGAGGGCAAGGATTTGGAGGAGAAAAAGCCACTGGCCGTGGACACTCTCGGCTCGGGAGATCTGAATTTCGATCATCTAGATATCGCCCTACCTCCTGGGGGATCCGTCTCAACCCCCGATGGTGTCGTGATAACAAAGCCTGATATCCCAGTAGACAAACGGAAAAATACCACCGTCTTTCGGAGGGATGAGGAGGCTGCGAGACAAGAAGACAGGCGCGCAGCTCGCGCTGTGACGATGGCGTACGAGAAACCCTGCGACCCATCTGCGCTTCCCCCATCGGATGAAGATCTACAATCCAGCACTTCTTTGCCCCGTGATGGGAGTGGAGAGCAGACACCTCCAACTGGGAGCATTGTCGATGGCGATCTCACTGGTCGTCCCGACCGCAGCGAAAGTGTAAGAAGCCGCATTGCACGGCGCCGTCAACGTGGCTCATCTGGTGCTACTACGTCTACCGTGGGTGCAATTGGTGCGAGTGCCATCGCTCTAGGGGTGCCCGGTGCAAACACCAGCATGCCTCGACTGACAGGATTCGCGGTTGCGAGCAAAAAAAGGAATAGGGACTTTCACCAACTCTTCCGCAGTGTCCCTGAAGATGATTACTTGATTGAAGATTACAGCTGTGCTCTCCAGCGTGAAATCATCCTAGCGGGCAGGATATACATATCCGAGGGCCACATTTGCTTTTCGAGTAACATCCTGGGCTGGGTTACCACTTTGGTCATCAGTTTTGATGAGATTGTGGCAATCGAAAAAGAGTCTACGGCGATGGTTTTTCCCAATGCCATTGCCATTCAAACCCTACATGCTCGACACACTTTCCGAAGCTTACTTAGTCGAGAAGCTACATATGATTTGATGGTCAACATCTGGAAGATCAACCACCCGTCCATTAAAAGTACGGTCAATGGGACCCGAGTTACGAACGGCACTGGTGACAAGACTGAGAAGACGGGTGAGAGAGAGGGTGACAGTGACTCAAACAGTGAAGATGAAGATGAAATCTACGACGAAGACGAAGATGGGGACAACGCCGATAGCTTTTACGAACCGGATGCTAGCGTTGATGGCAGCGAAAAATCGGCACCCCCCAAAGGCCTTAGTCGACAAGGGTCATCCCAACTTCTTGGAGCCAATGGCGCTCCCCCAGGGGCCACCGGTAATTCCAATAGCGATGCCAAGGGATCCAAATCCAACGGCGAGAAAGATTCCGACTTCCCAGGACCGGCCACGCATGCACCTACAGAGTACACTGACCCCGCCGGTCAGTACGACAAGTTGATCAAGGACGATATCATTCCTGCCCCGCTCGGCAAGGTTTATTCCTACGTGTTTGGACCCACATCGGGGTCTTTTATGCCCAAATTCTTGGTCGAGAACCAGAAGTCAGGCGAACTACAGTTTGAAAGCGAAAGAGGAGGCCTTACCAACGAGAGTCGGACCCGGAAATACTCCTATATCAAGCCTTTGCCAGGGTCTATTGGGCCGCGACAGACGAAGTGTATTAGTACCGAAAGCCTGGACTTCCTTGACCTCGAAAAAGCAGTTCTTGTTACGCTCAGTACTCAAACCCCCGATGTACCCAGTGGCAATGTTTTCTGCACCAAGACAAAATACCTGTTCACCTGGGCGCCAAACAACCAAACACACTTCCTCATGACCTGTGCTATCGAATGGACGGGAAAGAGTTGGCTGAAGGGTCCAATCGAAAAGGGCGCGATTGAAGGTCAAACCGCCTTTGGCAACGATCTTGTCAACGCTCTGAAGGGCGCTGTCGCGCCACGTGCCCGTGCCAATGGCAAAGCGGGTGCGAAGGGCAAGGGTCGTCGCAAGAAAGGCGATGCCGACAAGGATACCGAGACAGCAGCTGCAAGTGCAACGAAAAGCACAAGCGCACAAGGGTCCGAATCGTGGGGTGTCTTTGAGCCACTTCATGGTCTCCTCGGCCCTGTCGCTGACATCGTCAAGCCATTGTGGAGCGGGAACATCGCTCTTGTCGTGATTGGCATCTTGCTCTTCATCGTCTTCTTCCGGGGTCCATCTCAGTCACCCATGTTATCGAGTGACATCGGCTGCCCCGGCTACAGCCTGCCCCAACGTCTTGCTGCATACGAGGAGATGTGGCGCCGGGAAGAAAGCGAGCTCTGGGGCTGGCTGGAAGACCGCGTCGGCCTGGATGGCATGTCGATCCCAACCGTTGATCGACCCGTCCAGTCGCGAGCTCACAAGACGGCGCGACGGCTGCAGGGTGAACGTGACATCAAAGAGAAGCTAGCCGACGAGAAGATGTCCACCCGCGAGATGGACCACGCTATCCGCACGACGCGCGAGCGACTCGATACCTTGGAGCGCATTCTGACAAAGCGCTCCTCCTCTGAAGCACAGGCTATTCACGCGGAGCTGTAATGTCTCCCATCCATTCGGCCTCTTTGAAAACAAATAAACGATCAGAAACACACTCGATACTGCACCTCAATTCTTTCGGGATACATTCACCCATCAGAATACAAAAACTGCACTCCTTCATTGGCTTTCCTTGTTTCATTTCTTTCAAAAAAATCTTTTTTGGCGGTCCATGGTGTTCAATTCAACGAGCGATCCAGCGACTTATCCATTCACCTCTCTCATTCTCTGTCTCTTATTTTTTTTTTTTGTCCCATCCTTATTGGAAGTGGGACTTTTGGTCAGCATGCGAACTGCTGGGCGGGGCATCTTTCCACATTCATTGTCTCATATTAGCTCGGGTTGCTTCTTGTGGTCTATGTGTGAGCTCTGCCTTTGAGTCTTCATTCATCGATCTGATCCATATTTTTATCCTTGTACATGAGCGCCAACTGCTTGTCCATAACATCAGACTATCTCGTTTCTTTTTTTTTTTTTTTTCCTTGGGTTTGGCTCTTTTCGCGCTTGGGAACTATCTACTACCTCCTATTAAGTAGTATCACACACTCTCTGGGCACTCTGTTCCCATCTCTACTCTGGCTGTGTTCCTTTGTATTATCTCACCAGTCACGAAGCAGTGTCAGGTTGCTGCTACTAGGTATTAAATTGAGAATTACTCTTCGGATGTCTTCACTTGGGGGTCGTCATATATACAGTGGTTTTACCCCAGCCATTACAATACTGATCTCCCGGCCACCACTCATGGTATCTGTATTCCAAGTCCAGCACCTTCGCTGACTCCCAAGACTCGCCGCTATGAAGAAGTCCCATCTCTTTATAGAATAAGTCACTGTCTTCTGCCTTATTGCACATCTTGACGGAGCAACCTCGAATCTAGGGAATACTACATATCTCGCCACTCAAAATGATTATAGAATTGTTTATGGTCTTCCTGGAATGATCAGCCACCAACGTTTCTCTGTCTTACCGCTGGCCAGGAAGCTCCCGTAACTGGCCAACGTCCACTCTCTGAACCCTGGGAGTTGGTCGATTCAGACATTCTTTTGTGCACCGATCCTCCTCTGTCTTGTGCCTCCGGACCAATTGGATCTCGATCCCAATTGATACTTGGAATTCCATGACACCCGACTTTATTGATCGATCTACTCATAGAAAATTCCGCAAGGGTCGCCTTGATAAGACGATTTGGCTACAGTAGTATTCTTCTCGTGGTTGAAATGATATTGTGAAGTTACATGGTGATATAGACTAATATCAATGTGTTTGACAAGCCGAACCTGCACCAATCTCCCAGAGAGCATAAACCTGCCGAAAGCCCATGTGCTCTAAAATTATATATGCTGAAAAGAAAGTACCCGGAAGAACATACAAGGTTGATCCTTTGATTCAACCCCGCTGTGTCACTGGGTAGAATACAGTAGCGGGGATATTCTCCGTTTCTAGCAACATACGTTCAAATCCGGATCGGTGCTGGCTCGTAGATCCATCCACCTGTTTCCCGATCTTGCCCATCCTCCAGGACCCTCTCGCAACACCTGAACCCAATAAGAGGCCGCCGGACTTTGACCTGTGTCCCGTTGGCGGTCTGTCTTGTCGTCTCCCAATACCTGGTTGAGGCCACCAAGAACAATTGCGATGACGAGTAAGTCATCATCAAGAGGGTTGTCGGGACTGCGGTTTCTCCGTTGATGAAGATCGAGGCAATCCAAACGATGCCCAATAATAAGCTGCCGACAGCTCCGTACCGCCTGAGGCGATCGAAGTTGTAGACTGTCTGGGGCATCGCGTGGTGCTTCCGTGACGTGAGCTTTCCGAATTCCGTGCAAATGAGAGTTGCCGGGCAAGATTTACCAGGTACGCAAATCTGGGCTTGTTGGAAGCTCAACAGTCACATACAGAGGAGAGCCGAGGCCAAGGAAGGAAAAGGATGTTTGCCTGGTGACTGACGCGTCGATGGTGGTGGAGGTCGTCGCCGAGGCATGAATGTGCATGAATGTGTGGAGAGGTTGGGGGCTATTCATCTGCCCCGCTTGCGCTTAGAACCGTGATAGGAGGCTAAGTCTAAGCGAAATACAGAAGCACTGCAGGATGAGACATGCAGCGGCCGAACATTCCGACAGAGTAGTGCTTGGTAGTGTGATGCCCGACCGTGTCATTCTATGGGCAGTGGTCGGTGGTTGAAAATGTCAGTGAGTTCACTACTTGGCAAGACAAGGTGATGAGAAGCCGCCACGCTCAATGTCACTTGATCTGAAGGATATTTGCAAGAAAGTATCGGTGTGAAATTGCGATGGTGCAAGAGACATTATTGTCTCTTCCGTTGCTAATGAGTCCGTCTGCCTAAGGTAGATACATGGACACGTTAAATCAAGTCCGAGAGCCTAAAGGTCCCTCGGTGACAATCGAAGGCGAATAGATGCGATCGCGCATAGCCTCAAAGCTCTATCTCCCCGCTCTCCAACCTCTCCAGGAGGATGAGGATGTTCTCCAATGCGTTGTTCTTATCTGGGTTGAATTGCGCCCAACGATCAAGTGGCCTCAGCAGATCACACCTGGTCTCTTCGACCAAGTATAGATCGCTGGGCGAGTCCGACGTCTTTTTCCTGTGCGTGATGGACGCCTCCTCAGTCTGCTTGGTAAAGCTTTTGTCCAAACCTGCGTCTCGAGAATGGACCGTCCACTGACGCGCAATCTTCATACCCAACCCGACTTGGATCTCAGCACCCAGTCCATCGTCCAGGCTCACAAAGGAGCAATTGGTGACGGCATTAGATTCTGGATTGCGGATTGAGAACGCCGTCGAGCCAGAATCAATGGCCTGGTTCGTTATGATTTGAGATCCCGGGTAGATTGTGTGCATCATCAACGAATGCTGATGGAGGGCCTGGATTATTGTCGCTTGAGACAACTGGCCGGGGACATCCTCTACCTGTCGGTGGTGGAGGGTTTTATACAACACTATCCCGGGTAAGCGATGGATGGCCCTGACAATGTCTCATTGTTTGCACTCACTGGAAAACATCGAGGTCGATGATGATTGCGTGGGGAGATTGTTGTCAAGTGGAGGACATCCGATCGAGGGGAGAGACGCGGTCGGCGGTGCTCGGGCGCTACTTGTCGTTATTCGAGAAGTGATACCGGGACAAATTGCATTAGTCTCGGTACGGTTTCCCGAATGGCTGTCCAGGACGCCACGGAGTCCCACTGTTCGGTGCTTAACTTCGCCGCAGACCTACCCTCAGGGCTATCATCAAGAGAGAACAAGAGGATAGTAAGGCATGGCTCATATGCATCAACATTGGCGTCATTTGGTGAAACATCTTCCCTAGGTACTCTCATATGACCGCAGGTGCTCTCAGCTGAATGGCAAGGGGAATGCCGTACGATCTCTCGTTGCCTCATGTGCTCCTGGGCATCCTGGAATGCGACGGTTCCGACATGCAATGTTCAATGAAACGGCATCCTACCGAGGCAAGTATGGAACGTGTATTAGTTTGGCTCCTACAGACGAAAAGTGTGTCTCGCTAATCCTCAATCTAGTATTATCAATCACACACGTCCTTTCGACAGGTTAGCATTCGATTCAGTAGTGCTGAAGGAACTGCCAAGCAAGCATCCGGTTCCATGTTACTTCCCAAGGAGCTTGGCAGAGAATGCAGCAGCCAATTCATTCTCCCTTTATGGGAATGACAGGACCATCACCTACTGATCATGCGGAGGAGGTACCCTGCTAGGGCAATGTCCGTCGGAGCTAGGCTATCATTATACCCCAAGGAATGCGAACCCGAGGGATCATCCAGGAATCCGAACAAGAGCCCAGAAGTGGAGTCCCTGACTGTCCCAATCAGGCAGGCAAAGAGAATACGAGTGCATCAAATATTGCAGATCCCTCCAACGCACCCATCACTGCGTCGTCAGTCCTATGATGATGTTCAGGGCTCGGGTGCGTGCGAGCAGGAGATATTCGAGGTCCGCTGATACTCCGCAGATGGGCTCAGATCAAGGTATCGAGGTACGACCAACCACGAAGGGACGGATGGGGGTTGCCTTGGAATGTTGATTCATTATAAATGTCCCTACCCCCAAGTGAAATCAGGACCTACATCGATGCTAATCAACTAGCGTATTAATCAAATATCAGAGTACTTTGAAAGGTCAGGATGAAGTTCACTCTTGTCGTCGCCCTCGCAATGCCCCTGGCTTCAGCCAGTCCTCATTTCGGACTGGCTTCCCTGGAGCACTGGAAGCCTGCCGGGCCAAATGACTGTAGGTTGCAGAATGTGCCATTTCCTTTCGGTTCCTGTGCTGACAGTGACAGTTCGAGGCCCCTGTCCCATGTTAAACACCCTCGCTAACCACGGCTTCCTCCCTCACAACGGCCGCAACATCACCAAGAATGTGGTAGTTGATGGTTTGGGTGCAGCTTTGAATTTCAACACTTCTCTTGCGAGTCTGATGTTTGATATGGCCATAGTTGCAAACCCGCAGCCCAATGCGACATTTTTCACTCTGTGAGCTATGCCGTTTTCTACCAACCCTGCTCCCAGGACCGGGATGTAATTGACATGCTATCAGTGACCAACTCAACGTACATAATGTTCTGGAACATGACGCGAGTCTGAGGTATGAGCTACTTTGTTCACTTAAAAAAAAAAAAAGATAATAACTCAACGCCGACATCTTCCTACAGTCGCTCGGACGCCTTCTTCGGAAACAATCATGTCTTTAACGAGACCATCTTCGACGAGACGAGGGCGTACTGGACGGACGCCATCCTAGACGCGGATATGCTGGCCAATGGAAAGCTGGCCCGACAGATCGATTCCAAGGCGTTCAATCCCACCTACACTTTCACTGCCATGATGGAGGAGTTTAGCCTGGGTGAAGTCGCGGCCCCGATCATTGCCTTTGGTGACATGGAGTCCGGACGTGTCAGCAGGGCCCTCGTGGAGTATTTCTTCCGTACGTGAAGCTGTCGGTAGTAGACTGGATTGTCTTTGGTGTTGACTGTCCTTCAGGAAACGAAAGGCTCCCTGTTGAGCTTGGCTGGAGTACACCGGAAACCGTGATCAACCAGGAGGATATTCTGAGGGTGTCGGGTATGATCAGAAATGCTACCAGCCTGATCACTAGCTCCAGCTCGACTCCTGCAGTGAGACGTCGAGACCTGCATGCAGGTTTAGACATCTAGAGTTTGGATTTCGTTTGGGTCTTGAAATGTATGATGTCGCAGGGTGCTCCGCTTGTATATGAAATCTCACAGCTGCGAACAACTATGGCCTTGGTCTCGGCCACTATCCTCCCTTGGTCAATGCCAGAGAGAACTATCTCTGCCTTGTAATGCACTAGACATCCGTTCAATACTCCATACAACAAACATGTCAGAACTATACGGTGGCTGAAACCCTTGCTGTGTGACACGTGATATATCATATGCCTTGGCGGAGCACGAAAAGGGGGATCGTATTGTAGTCAAGAGTTGCTCTGTGGATCAGACAACGATTCATGTTCGATTTAGACCATATTTCCCAGAGGCATCTAGAAGACTCGATGTTGCAACCCCAAACATTGAAGCGTCGTCTGCTCCGTGGTGCGATCACATATTCGGCCGCAAAAGAACTCGAAACAAATGTCTTGCATTTATTGGGCTTTGTACCCCATCAGACGAGATTTTTCGATGAATTACTCCGAATGAGCCATGTCATTGAAGCTGTGGTAGCACATCATCTCGGCTTGGTCTCCACACGCTGTCACGTTGCTGGCCCAGAAGAGTGGCTCTCTGGGTCCTTTAATGTCTGCATCACAATCTACGTCGATAAGAAAATGGAACCCAGTTTTCTCCTTCGCTTCCCACTGCCATATAGAGTGGGGGAAAACGCCAGTCCTGGGAACTCGGATGAGAAAATTCTTTGTGAGGTTGGCACATATACCTGGCTCCAGCAGAACTGCCCAGAAGTACCCACCCCGCGACTGTATGGATATGGCTTATCAAATGGACAAAAAGTAGGTGAATTATATTTTTTCTTGGCCGGGTTCTGCTAAGAGTTAGTTTACCACTCTTAATAATCTGCCATTTTTGACTTGATTCATGGAATCCTTTCGCCGCCGTCTTTTAAAACTCTTTGGATACCCGGTCCCTACCAACTATGCCAACCGCAGGAGCAATTCGAGAGAGTCATTAGGACTTGGGTATTTGCTGATTGAATTTATCAATACGTTACGTGGCAAAATGCTGTCTGAGTTGTGGGACCACGGATGACATGATGCTCAATTACGAATGAATCTTTTTTGAAGCTTGTCTGGTATCATTCTGGCTGTTGCACGTACTCCCCTACCAAAGGTTGGGTCTTTGATTGTGGATGAAAAGGGCTGTCTAAACCTAATAAATAGGCCCCTCACCCTTGAAATCCAGAGTCTTGAGAATGAGCATATTCCGGTGGATATCCCACGGGACTTCACGTATTCCACCGTGGACGCCTACATCAATGACATCCTTGCTTTCTATGAGAGTCGCCTCCGTCACCAACCTAATGCAGTGAATGATGTCCAAGGCTCTTTATTCCAAATGGCTGCTCTCACAGTGATGAGAGCTGTTTGACACATATTCTTCCGTCCGGGCCTTCCTCGAGGCCCATTTTTCCTGAGTTTAACTGATCTCCATCAAAGCAACATCTTCGTTGATGATTAATGGAACATTACGTGCCTAGTCGACCTTGAGTGGGCCTGTTCTCGTCCAGCGGAGATGATTCATCCTCTGTATTGGTTGACAAACCAATCTGTCGATGGGATTAATCTGTGTGAGTATGAGTGCCTTCACAAGGAATTCATGCAGGCTTTCGCAGAGAAGTTACCCGAGAGTCCTCGCCCATCTGAACAATAGCTCCACTCCATACTCCAAGAAGGGTGGAATAAAGGCATGTTCTGGTACTCGCTCGCGCTTGATAGCCCGACTGGGCTATTTCGAATCTTTTACGACCACATACAACCCCGATTCTCGAAAGATCATATCAATGATTCCGCCTTTTTTCGGATCACTATGGATTATTGGACTATCGATGCGGCAGAATTCATTCGACAGAAAGTGAAAGATAAGGAACATTATGATCAACGGTTACTTGAAGCTTTTGAAGCGTCATCTACAGACCAGCATATGTAGAAGTAATACCAGTCACCTTCCTCCGGGGTCACCTCGGTGTGTTAGTAAATTTAAAGACACGAATCAAGAACAAGGCATGCCCCAGCAGCTCACAGTGTCTGATCAGCGGGTTCAACTAATAGGTAGCCTGTGGGTATCCTCCATACATGGAGGGAGGTTTGTGGATTTATGTAGTGGATGACACGGGATGGCCTGTTTGGATTTTTCTTTTTGCTTCTCTTTTTATCTTTTTCTTTGGCTCGAGATTCCTGTACTCACCATACTGTCATGTGAATGCGAAGACAATGTAGTGAATGGAAAGACTGAGCGATGTATGGATGGATCTTTATACTACCAACTTTATACGTACTACCAACGTTCAAGGTGGGACCACGTCATCGCTCCCTTAGCGGGGTCTTATCGATAGTCGAGACCGCCTTTTCATCATCACTCTCACATCCCTTCCCTCTCTCCTCTCCCACATTCCCCAGGCACTTCCACTCTCGCAGATGACCCTGCTCTCCTGTTCAGCTCTGTCGTAGCTCGTCCGCCGTCATGGAGACAGCCCCCCTCACCCTGGTATGCCACCCCTACATCCTACTCCCTCCCTCCAGGCCTGTGACCACCAGTCTGACACCGTCGGTACAAAGGCTCATACGCACGCGCGAAATGCAGTGTTGGAAACCCGCAAATCAAACCCGGTGGCTGCGAGCGAGGAGCATGATCTGGCTGCAGGCGAGTTTGCAAGCGCCGCTCAAACCAGTGCAGATCGTGAAGTATGCCCTGCGTTCTCTTGAGCTCACAGCTATCACTAATGCGCGATATGTCATCTTGCAGGCATTGCGGACGCTCCATCTTCTCGAGCATCACCACAAGAAGCTTGCGCAGATCCTTCGTTTTCAACATGAACACCCTCCGACTGCTCCTTCCGCTGGAGGTACAACCGAGCCCGGTGTCGCGAAAACCTCCTCCCCCCCATCCGACGCGCACCAGCAGCCGCCAAAGCTGACAGGAAACACACGTTTGCCGTCTCGCGAATCCTCGTCCATCGCCAGCAACCTTGCCTCTGCACGGGGGATCCCGGCGCAACCCCGTCGAGCCTCCCCAGTGTCGCCCACCATATCTGCCCAACAAGCTGGCGCAAAGATGACAGATGGCCCTGCAAAAATCCGAACAAGCGAGCGACTGCGCGGGACACAGGCTCAGACATCGAAGGGCCGATCAAGTCGACCGTCCGCCCCCAGGCAGCCGTGGTCCCCTCCATCCATTAGCCCGACTGAGATTACATCGCAGGAATATGTGCCATCGAGCCCCAAGAAACCTGTTCGTCCTCGCGACAAACAATCCTTGACGGACGAAGGCTTCCAGCGATTCTATTCGACCGTCGAGGGTTTGATGTCCAAGCTGTCTGCTCCTCTAGCATTTGCAGGCCTTCCTCTAGGCATCGATACAGCCGCACAGACTGACTCGAGCCGTAAATCTCCCGCGGAAACAAGACTCGACCGACACCATGCAACGAGCGATCGCCAAGGCTCAGGGACGGACCCGGACATCAGCAAGATATTTTCCAAGGCCGCCTTGCAGGCTATTCGGGATAATACCGGCGGGGGAACGGGGAATACCGCAGAATCTTTTTATGTTGTTCCCACCACGGGTGGTACTGTCTCGTATGCTGGTATCCTCAGCAGATCGGGGAAAGACACGCGACGGAACAGCATTGATGACGCGGACGATGACTTTGTTGACGCCCGCGAAACTCCCGCATCCCCTGAACTTCATCACAGCTTCACGCGAGGCAAGGGAAAATCTGGTCGTGGATCTCAGCAACTTACCAACCTCCAGAACCCGAAATCGATGGAAGAACTGCAAATGGAGAATAAGACGCTGCGGCATCTGACGGATACACTTTCAAAACGACTGCACATGTGGGAGGTCAACGCGCAGTCTTCTTCGATGGCTCTCCAACAATCCCTCAAGGCGATGCACCACAACATCCCGTCGCCAGAGCAACATCCTCAATCTACTTCGACGGCTGTTCCATCCCCTGTTGCGCCCCTTTCTACTCCGTCAGTGCCAGATCATGACCCCCGCATCAGAGAATTGGAAGAAGCCATCCAGCGCGCGGAGAAGGAAAATGAGAAGCTCCGAACGGTCAACGGACGATATCGTGAACGATGGGAGAAGCTTAAGGAGGGTGCCAAAACGAGACGGGAAGCGATGTCCAACGCTGACAAGCAGAGCCGCCCAGAGTCGTCGCCCATGCCTGGCTTGGAGAGCCCCAATCCGCAGTATGAAACCAGCGCAAGTCCAAAACTAGACTCGGCGACTGCCCCTAGCATCGAAGCCGAGCCCCGAACTGACACATCAGACAGTTGATATGATGACCGCACCCTTGTTCTGTTCTTATGGATTACGTCATGATATCTTTCCCATGCATACCCGTTGATCTATCTTATCCCTTACTGCAAGCATATTGTACCCACCCATCAACGAATTTGCAGTTATCAGATAGGGAATAAGACTATCTCATTTTTACCCCTTCCATCGAGAAACCTAGACAACCCCCTACTCCACATAGAACGTAGCATTGCCACGAATATCCTCCGAACTGCTCCCAACCAGCACCTTGAACGCACCAGGCTCCACAACATACTTCATAGCCGTATTCCACAGCCCCATATCTTTCACCTTCAGCTCAATCTTGACCGTCTTCGTCTTCCTCGCCGGGATCACCACCTTCTCGAAGCCCTTCAGCTCCCGATTCGGCACCACCACCGTCGCAATCTCATCCGCGACGTAGACCTGCACCACCTCGGCACCATCTCTCCTCCGATGCGTATTCGTCACATCCACACTAACAGTCACCGTATCATCCGCCGACACCGTCGTCTTATCCAGCCTGACCGGCCCATACTCGAACGTCGAGTAACTCTTTCCATACCCAAACGGATACCACGACTTCGGTGTGCCCAGCACATACTGGTGTCCGAAGACGAGGGTCCCATCCTCGGCCTCATACCCGGAATCCCCGATCGAGCGACCCGAGTTGAGATAGTCGTAGTAGATGGGGAGATCGCCGACGGAGTGGGGGAAGCTGACCGAGAGCTTGCCGGAGGGGTTGTAGTCGCCGAAGAGGACGTCAGCGAGGGCGTTGCCGCCTTGTTCGGAGGGGTAGAATTGCTGGATGAGGGCGGAGGTCGCGTTCGAGAGCCACGGTTCGGTGATGGGCTTGCCGCTCGAGAGGACGACGATGGTGGGGACGCCGGTGTCGATGATGGCTTTGAGGAGGGGGGCTTGGGCGCCGACGAGGGAGAGGTCGTTGACGTCGACGTGTTCTCCGGTTCTGTGGGTGGTTAGTTTTTCTGTTCGTTTTGTTGCTGTTTGGGTGGGTTCTGTTGTGTTGTAGGGGATGGAAGGGAAGGAAGCGAAGGGAAGGGAAAAGGCGTACGTGGCGTTCAGTCCTTGCCATAGCTCTTGTTGATCGCGAGACCAGGTTCCGACTACGACGATGGCGACGTCGGACTTCTTTGCGGCGTGGATGGCTTCGTGGAAACCGGATTGGTCGTTGCTCCAGCGCTCGCAGCCCTGGGCGTAGTGCACGCGCGCCCTCCTGCCGACGGCGGCTTTGATGCCGTCGAGGGGAGTGACGCCGCGGTACTGGCTCTGGTAGACGACGTAGTCTCCATACTGGTGGGAATGGCATTAGCATGCGATGGGTTGAGAAATAGTTGGGTTGATGAGGAGTGGGGAGACATACGTTCATGAAACCATGAGCCATAGGCCCAATGACGGCAATGTCACCCTTCTTCTTCAACGGGAGGATATCATTGTGGTTCTCGAGAAGGACGATGGACTCGCGATCCAGCTCACGCGCAACTTGAACCGCTTCCTTGCTGTGAATGAGCTTCTTCCATTCTTTCTGCGGCGCAGCAGGGTAGGGGTTCTCGAAGAGACCCATGGCGAACTTGGCGCGGAGGAATCGAGCTACGGCGGTATCGACGGTGTGGAGATCGAGTTTGCCTGATTCGACTAGCTCGGGGATCTTGCGGAAGTTGCTGTGTAGAGCGGTGGTCGTTAGATTTGCTTCGGTCACGGTATACTTTATAGGGAAAAGATTGGGATGAGGATAGGTAGGGTTGGCGGAATACTTACAAGGAACCACCACCCATCTCCACGTCGTTACCGGCGGGGAGGGCTTGAAGAGTCACAGAGTCCATGTCTATGGGGGAGCTTTGGCAGAGATGGAAGGCATTGCACAGACGGTCGGTGCCACCAGCATCGCTGATAACGTAGTAGTCGTAGCCCCATTCCTCGCGGAGGATCTCAGTCAGGGTGTGATAGTCGCTGACTGCTGGGATACCGTCGTAGCTGGTAGGCTCAGTTCGTATGCAAGTCCGATCTGATGGCCAAGGGGTAGACTTACGAATGGTATGCGCTCATGATACTCCATGCTCCACCGTCCATGATGGTGCGCTTGAAGGCAGGCAGCCAACTAGGAGCCTTTGTGTTAGAGTCTTCTATCAGATCAGCAGGAAGCGGAAATAAACTCACGTCGTACGCAAGTACCGCTCTCCGCCCTGCACAGGAGCGGTGTTAATGCCCTGTTCGGGCTGACTGAAACCGATAAAATGCTTCACAGTCGTGGAGACATTCATGGACTGCAGGCCTTTTGTGTAGTGGTATCCTATCTCGCCGGTGAGGTAAGGGTCTTCCGAGAAGCATTCTTCGACCTGCAGGAAGTCAATGAGCATGGTGATCGTTTAATCGTCTCAATCTAGCCTTTGAATGTACACATACACGACCGAAACGAAGCTCACGGGCGAGGTCGACGACCGGGGCGAACAGCTGGTTGACACCCAGCGCGCGGGACTCCTGAGCAATCAGAGTGGCCATTTTCTCGACCAGCTGGGATACATTAGTTGTGCCATGTAGCTTAGAAAGTCAGGCCATGACTTACCTCCCGGTTGAACGCGCACCCGTATGCAATGGGAGAGTTGAAAATAGTTGCGTCTCCGATGAGGAAGCCGTGGATACCTAGGTATACTGTTAACCATATTTGTCGCACTCGCATTAAGAGATACTTTGACTTACCCTCGGTCTGAACCAGTGCCGGAATTCCCAGAGTGGTGTTGTGAATGAGATAGTCCTGCGCTCTCTTCACATTGGTGGCGATCCAGTCCCAGGGGACAGGATATCCGACTGGGTCAGAATATCAGCGAGGCCACCCGTTCCCCAATCTCATAGGGACTTACCGTAGAAGCTTCCCGCCTTCATCTTCATGTTCTCCACGAGACCCGTGTAGTTGAATGCGCCGGTGGAGGAATCCATCCAATTGCCAAGATCACCTGCCCGCATACTCAGCGACACTGGCAACAATTCCGACCATGGAAGAAAGCATACCCTGCATCAATTGAGCCATCTTGTCTTCAATCGTCATACGACCCAGCAAATCCGACACACGATCCTCAATGGGTGCATGAGGATCCTTGTACAGCGGTCTCGAGGCATCGTGTCCAGCCGTAAAGCCGGACAGTAGCCCCAGGAGCAGAAGCCCCTTAGCTGCGAAACCAGCTACCATTGCGTCTTGAAAGTCGGAAGAAAGTCCACACCCAGTCGGTAACCCAGTCGGTAACCCAGCGGGGGATGAGAGAGTCGCGCTGGAGACTGGCTCGCTGGCCGCGAGGCATCCGTCCGCTTTTATCCCCGCGCTGGACCAGGGTCTAGGCACAGGGAGAAATCAAGCGAGCACATCGTCATGGCCATCGAAAGGTCGACGTAGCGAGCAGCCAAGACAGGTTTAGATTGATCATGGCAGCAGGCCGGAGATGAGTCCTGATCAAATACATGATTAGGACGCGACGGGGAGGACGAATGAAGGGCGGTGGTGGACGACGCATCAATTAGCACCAGACCAAGTGGACCCGAAGACTGACCGCGAGAGGGGATCATATACCGTCTCTGAGGATGATCGATCCGATTTCGCCGGTTAATCGTATCTGGGAGGAGGACACGGCTAAATGCGAGCGTGTGGGAAATGAGGGGTGGTTCAATCCCGGTCTGTCACCCCATGTATGAGTTTATAGCGGAGAACCGTGCCTTTTTCCACCTATCGACGGATCTCTTGGCGGGGATCCTGCAGGACCGGAAGGCAGGCTTATGCAGATTAGTGCCGGATCTTGCCATATCAATCCTGGCGTGGAGGAAGTGAGGGGAAGAAGGAATTGTTCTGTGGACGGCCAGTCGGGGTGAAGACACCGACTAGGAGATCACTGGACCGCCGAAGCCCTAAGTTGGGTTCAACTGCAGTCTTGCCGTTAATACTTCTGACCACTCATACTTCATTGCGGGGGGATCGATCATCCTTAGGCATTTTGATATTGGTGTTATCATCGAGGCTGTCTTCAAGTGCCTCAATCGTCGGCCGCCAGAGATCCCTTCAAGGTGTGCATGGTCTATCGTCCCTTGCCTTAACTTTGCCTGCTCAAGGTCGACATACCTAGTTTGCTATCTGACATACACCATATGGATGCACGCCGGAAGAAGTCAAATTCAGGTTCAAATCTTACGGCTTTTTGCTCACCAGGTAGAACTGAGCACGCCTTAGAGGGGTTTATCTAGATAAGGAAGGCAACCCTAGCTTTAAGTCTACAAACAAGTCAAAAAGGAAGGGCGAAAGAGCAAAGGTGAGATAGTGTTGGCGAATTTGCCTCTCTAGGACTTGGGTGATTTCAGTGACATGTGGCGAATTCAGGGAGAGTGGTGAATTGGGGCAGAATGATGAATTGGGACGGACGTTGCTTGAAGAAGTCATCGGCTGTGGTCTCCTGATAGACCATGGCAGACTACAGGCCGTCAAGTCCCCAAGACAGCGGATAGAATGTCCATTTATCATACTGCGGTGATGGCTGTTGGTGAGTCATTTATGAACATGTTGATACTGAACAGTGACTTCATCCTGTTGACGTTGCCCCCTTCCACCTTTGGATATCCACAAATCTCGTCCCGTTTGTCGAGAGTTGCCTTTGCCCAGCTACTGGATTGGACGAACCTGCGAGCCTGCGGAGATCGAGATCCGTCAACAACACACAATCAGCTCACACAGGAAACTCGCGGGGATTGGCGTGTACGATGCGCGAATTGTGGTTTTCCAGAAACGGCGTCGGGGTGTCAAACCCATTGACATTATGAAGATCGGCTAGTTTCTCAGCAAGGGGCTCATCCTCCTGAGGCCACCGGATGAGAGCCCAGCCACGGTTTTTCCCAAGCTGCCGAAGCACATAGACTGGGAGAATCATCTTAGCTTTGTGCGCTGTGCGAAAGTCGTGATCATGATGATGAACATCAATCACAATGAAGGTTCGTTCACTCCACACATCAATAGCGAGGAAGAGAATCCGCGAGTCATGTTCCGACTTGGGAAAACTTTCGCTGGCAATACTGTTCACCGAGGCACGATAGTCTCGAGGATCAAGGAGAGTGGTATTCACTTTAATGACAATGCGTTTGGGATCATTGTCTCCGAATATCTGTTTCCGTATATCAGAGAGGTTGGCCATAAGTGATGTGCAATCGCAGGTATCTTATCAGGGAAA
The DNA here is from genome assembly GCA_003719415.1 of Aspergillus olivimuriae. Classification (NCBI taxonomy): domain Eukaryota; kingdom Fungi; phylum Ascomycota; class Eurotiomycetes; order Eurotiales; family Aspergillaceae; genus Aspergillus; species Aspergillus olivimuriae. The sequence continues at coordinate 17,574 of RHLO01001212.1, forward strand.
ATGGGATGTATTGGGGAAAGGACAAGTTCTGGAAAGGCATACGAAACTGGTAGGAAAGAGGCATCCAAACCATCCTGATTCCTGGTATGAGGGACAAATGACGCTCAGCCTAAGATGGAAAGTTATACCGGCGTCGCCGATGTCCAGTAGGGCACATCAGGTGATGAAGCGAGGGATTTTATTATGCCAGCCAGCATAACGTTTACTGTTATTCAAAGGCAAGGAGACGGGAAAGTGGACGTGTGTATGTTGCCATTTGGCACGGACTACCACTCATCGAACTGGCCATAGGCAGTGACCGTTCCCATTGACAGCCAAGAACCAGAACTAAGGTACGCGATTTTCCAAGCTAGAAGGACTGATATACGAGTGCTGGGCGCATCTACCTTGCACCCACACCATCGTGACTTCTTGCCGGGGCTCAGTCCTAGTAATGTGTCAAAATGAACATTCCCGTCAGAAACATGGCGAAAAGTATAGTCAGGGCCAGTATGACCCATCTGATCAATGTCACCACTCCAGCCGTGCTGTTCGCCCTGACCACCACGGCGATCATCTACTTTCTCACGCTCGCCATCCATTGTCTGACTTTCCACCCCTGGGCCCGCTTCCCCGGGCCCAGACTATATGCCATCAGCCCCGTTCCCACCGTCATCTCCATGCTGCGAGGGCGCATGTCCATGGACCAGCGACGGTTGCATGATCGGTACGGCCCCGTGGTCCGAGTCGCCCCGGACGAGTTAATCTTCAACTCGGAAGCCGCATGGAACGACATCTACGGCCTCAAGACGAGCGCGAGCTTGAACATGCCCAAGGATGCCAAACATGCAGGCTCAGTGGCCCCGATGCATGACGCCACGACGATCACCATGACCAACGAGGTCGACCATCCCCGCCAGCGCCGCGTGTTGGCCTACGCCTTCTCCGAGATCGCCCTGCGTCAGCAAGAAGGCATCATAAAAGGACACATCCAGCTGCTGCTGGAGCGGCTGAATCAGCTGGTAGGGACACAAGAGACCTTTAACCTAGTAGAGTAGCTATCCTTCACTATGTTTAATGTCATTGGTGACTTAGCCTTTGGGGAGCCGTTCGGCTGTCTGGACAAGGGCGAGTACCACTGGTGGGTGGCGCTTCTCTTCCAGACCGTCCAGGTTGGCGTGCTGGAGCAAGCGACTCGTCGGATCTGCCGACATGGCAGCTGGATGCAACGGATGATGCTGGGGATGATCCCGTCGTCGGTCCGCCGGTATCGAAGCGACCATGTTGCCTACAGCAAGGCGAAGGTGACCAAACGGCTGGAAAATTCTGACTCCCAACACAAGGACTTTGTCTATGACATCCTCCGACAGCGAGGGAAGCATGGTATGAATGATAACGAGATCATTCTCAGCAGCGCGTTTCTGATCACCGCCGGCAGCGAAACCACGGCGCGTCTGATGTCGGCTTTCTTCGCCTCCCTGCTCCACAGCCCTGAGATATACGACAAGAAACGGGGCATTCAGCCGTTTTTGGTCGGCCCGCGGTCCTGTATTGGACGCAACCTGGCGTAGATTGAGAGTCGACTGGTGTTGGCGCAGGTGTTGTGGCATTTTGACTTTACCAGTCCTGATGGTGCGTGGCAGTGGGATCCTCGTGGCGACTTGAAGAATCTACGGGCGTACCTTACGCTGGAGAAACCCGCGTTGAATGTGAAGACGACGCTGCGGACGTGAAATGAGAATAGGCTGGAGAGGCCTGTGTTTTTGTTGTGTTGTCAGGAGGATTCCTATATATAGTCGAAACCATGGACCATATTCGTGAATCCAACCATTTGGGTAAATTGAGGGAAAGCAATCGATGCAGTCACAAGAGAACTCCCCCGAGAAACTCTACCTCAATCAACCGCTCAGGTATGGGCTGGCATCTAGGGAGTACAAAAGAGTGGAAATCCCTCGATGGATCAACTTTGTCAGGGTCTTCCGTGGATCGACGGGGTTTTCGAGGGATCCGCCAATCTGGCGCCGTCTGGGCAGTCCAAGACGCTAAGACCCTGAACTACATACTCCGTACTATTAGTAGACTTTGCTCGGACTGGTCGCGACAGTGGGGGTTCCATCGTCTCGGTTGTGGGTTCCTGTGCCGCGACCAGAGACGATGCGTCGATTCACTGCTCAGGGGCCACACCGTACGCTCGACGACACCTCCTCCTGCCGACTCTTCCACGACTCTGACCTTCTCGAGAGAATTTCCCTGATGCGCGCATTGTGACGACCCCTCGCTCCGTCACGACCACAGACCGAATGTGTGGCGGGCCATCCGACCAGCGTGTCATTCCTGAAGTGCCGACAGGTCGCGCGACACGATGATCTCCCTGATCGGTCGCAAATGGACGACGCTGTTGACCTTCACCGCGGTCTTTCTGTTCGTCTTTGTCGTTTTCCACCATCTCGCCCTGCCTGCGATCGGCCCCCACCACCATGGCGTCTCGCGACATCGCGATGTCTGCCCGCTGACGCCCCCGAGTCCGCCGTACCAGCGCGCGCACGATGGCCGCTTCAGCTGGCGTGACGTCCCGACGCAAAACCCCGTCGAATCGCTGGCGCAACTCCCCATCGGCCGTCGCACGACGCTGCCTCGCATCCAGCATGAATTTGTGCCGCCCTCGCCGCAAGCCGAGGCCGTGCGCCGGCAGCGCCAGGCCGCCGTGAAGGCGACCTTCCAGCGCGCCTGGCAGTCCTACGAGGCCCGCGCCTGGACGATGGACGAGCTGCGGCCGCTGACGGGGGGATGGCGCGACAGCTTCGGCGGCTGGGGGGCCACGCTGGTCGACAACCTCGACACGTTGCTGATTATGGGACTGGACGACGAATTCGACCGCGCCGTCGATGCGCTGGTCGACGTCGACTTTCGCCCCGACAGCGCCCACCAGAAGACCCTCAACATGTTCGAGATCACCATTCGCTATCTCGGCGGATTCCTCGCCGCCTACGACCTCACCGGCTGTCGCGAACGCCGGCTGCTCGACCACGCCGTCGCCCTCGGCGACATGATCTACGCCTCCTTCGACACCCCCAGCCGCATGCCCATCACGCGCTGGGACCCGCGCAAGGCCGCTGTCGGCGACGTGCAATTCGCCGCCGCCAAGGGCATTCTCGCCGAGTTGGCGTCCAACAGTCTCGAGTTGACGCGACTGTCCCAGATCACCGGCGACATGCGATACTACGACGCCGTCGCGCGCATCACCGACGTGCTCGACGCCCAGCAAAACCACACCCACATCCCCGGTCTCTGGCCCGTCGGGATCGACGTGCGCACCCCGAACCTCACCACCGGCACCGTCTTCAGCTTCGGCGCCATGGCCGACTCCGCCTACGAGTACCTCGCCAAGACCTACCAGCTGCTCGGCGGCGTCGGCGACACCGCCCAACAGTACCATCGCCTCTACACCACCGCCATGGATGCCGGCATCCAACACCTCCTCTTCCGCCCCATGGTGCCCGACAACGCCGACATCCTCATCGCGAGCATCGCACACGCCATCGGCGTCACCGCCCCGCGCCGCGAATCCAGCGGCCAACACCTCGCCTGCTTCGTCGGCGGGATGTACGCCCTCGGCGGACGGCTCTTCGACAACGCGTCGCACATCACCACGGGACAGAAACTCACCGACGGCTGCACCTGGCTGTACCGCAACTCGCCGAGCGGGATCATGCCCGAGGTGTTCGCCATGACGGCGTGTCCGTCGACGACCGATCCCTGCGAATGGGACGACGCCCTCACCGACGGGGAGATCTTCACGCGGCTGAGCGATAAGCGGTATCTGCTGCGGCCGGAAGCCATCGAGAGCGTCTTCTACCTGTACCGGATCACGGGGGATGCGCGGCTGCAGGACGTGGCGTGGGAGATGTTTACGGCGATTGAGACGCAGACGCGGACGGAGTTTGCGAATGCGGCGTTGCGGAATGTCATGGTCACGGAGCCGCTGCAGGAGGATAGTATGGAGAGTTTCTGGATGGCGGAGACGTTGAAGTATTTCTATCTGGTGTTTAGTGAGCCGGATGTGATCAGTTTGGATGATTTTGTGTTTAATACGGAGGCGCATCCGTTTCGACTGCCGCGGTGAGGGGCGTGTTGTCTACTACTGTAGGTTGTGTAGATCATATCGGGGGCATGGGGCATGGGGCATGGAGGATTCTTGTATATAGGTAGTATAGGCAGTCTCTTCTCGTCGGACTGGTGAAGGTCACTAATCCAGTGGGGATTGCACTTGCACACACACACACACACACACACACACACACACACACACACACGACCAGTCTCGCCCATCATACCCAGCCGTAGTCGAGTAGATGATCACAATCGCTTTTTCATCTGTTCAGCCCGCTTGATCTGCCACAAACACACGGCATAGGACCCATCCGTCAGGAAAAACACCAACGACATCCACGCCGTGATGGGATTGGCCAACCACGCAAACTCCTGCGGCCAATACCTCCATCGGATATATCCCACCACCATCATCGCCAGCGTCCCGAGGAACCGACACACCCTACAATCCCAACGGTCAACCGGTCAGTATGTTTCATAAACCCCCGAACCGGTCAATCATCCCCAACGACGCCCAGTCAAGAATCCACAGAGACAAAGAGAGGGGGGAGAAAGAGAGAGCACAAACCAAAGCGTATGCGACGCCCCCCGCGAACTATTCCGATTCAACAATTGACACAAATCCCCAATGCTGATGATCAACTGCCCAATCGTGGCATTCCACGTATACGCCCGACTCACACCCACCATCTTCGCCAACGACATATACCCCATCAAGATGAGGGAGATGGCAGCCACGAACACGTACGGGAGATTGCGCATGACGAGCGGCGAATGGCCCCATTCCCGGGGTGCGAACCGCAGGGCCGCATAGACGACCGCCACCTCCATGAGGAGGGCCATGGTGAAGACAAACACCTCCAGTTTGTTCTTGGACGGGTAGATCACCGCGTGGAGGATCTCCCAGGCGATGTTGGAGCAGATGGCGAAGATGGGGAGGGCGTACGTCTCGTCTTGGAAGGACTTGTAGACCATGCCGATGTAGTGGGCGCTCCAGCCGATGGCCATGGCGAGTGTGAAGGCGCTGGCCAGCCATCGGACGGATTGGTATTCTTCCGGGGCGGTGGAGGAGTCGTAACCGTCCATGCTGGTGGCAGTCTTGTTCGGTGGTTTGGTCAGGGGTGGGTGTGCTGTGTGACGGGAAGGGTGGGAATGAGGGAGCGAACGATCTGTGGGGGACCCGGCTTTATACGGCTGGTCAGGAGTGGCACAGCAATGTTTGCTGGAGTATCACGACACGGCCTGGGAAGTATACCAGGGTTGCACAGTCGGCGGTCGGAGAAACAACGATTGGCGGGCTACGTGTTCAGCCAGGATTGAACCAGATACGACGGGGATCAAGAGAGACGGATGGTTTGGCTATATACATCTAGATTAAAATATGTAAGATGCTATGTGATGCTGTACATCAGAAACAGTATGCAATCCTCGATGCGTGGCGACGCATGAAAGTCCAGCACAAGAAGGGAAATGTACACATACGAGAACGGGACCACTCGACCTCATGGCTGGGAGTCCGCGTGCTCCACGCCATCGTGAGACTCGACGACACTCTCTCGTGCAGCCGGTGCAGGGCCGTTCTCGGGCCGGCGAAGAGCAGCCCCCAGCCATCCGACACCACCACTCCAGGAATCACTCAAACTTCGCAGTCGATTGATGGACAAGTCCTCGCCTGGAGAAGTCGGATGAGGGATTGCACCGTCCACAGCGGGCGTCGAGTTCCCAGCTGTCACGGGTGCGGTAGCCAGATCACCAGTAGAGTGGAGGCGCGCGGTAGCCAGGCCCAAGCGAGCGGCGTGGCTGTCCTCGACACTACCGTCCGTGTCGTATCCGGGGTCCCTTGCGTCACTACCGCGGGGACGCAGGAATCCGTCCATGACAGTGGTGCTGAGCCGTTGCCCTCGAGAGCTCCGTTTTCGGTGCTTTCTCTCCTTGAAAGGGCTGGTTTCGCCTCGTCGAAGAGATTCTGCAACTACTGCACTGAACCCAGCTGAGATGGTAGGGAGGAGAGGGCCAGGAGAGAAGCGGGAGGAGATGGAGTTGCGTAATCTCCGTGATGGAGGTGTTTGGGGCACGTTATGATTTCTCTGTTCGGTTCCTCCAGCAGGATGGTTCGGACGATTGTCTTCGGTCCCCGGTGCGGTGGGGAAACGAAGAAGCATGGTGGGACTGGCAGGCTCATCCTGCCGGGGAGGGGTTGCAGGGCGGATCTGAGGCTCTGATTCCGACGTGGTCGGTCCTTGGCTGGGAGTGTGCACCCAAGGATTCCGTAAAAGGGAATTAGGGGGCATAGGGGAGGAAGGCCCCGCGGATGGTTCAGATTCGGCACTCAGAGAGCCGACTGGCGACGACGGGGCAGCGGAAAGCACTCCCTTGGGGGTTTGTTCTCCTTCGTCAATCCCCTCGATCCCCTGGCTCAAAAGAGAGCCGGCGGGTGACTGAAGCTCATCGGTGTGCGGCTCGGCAGTCCTCTGGCCAGGCTTTTGGGGCCGTGCCGGCTGCGCAGGGGGTGACATATCGACCCGGTCCCGGTATCGATTCGCTCCCAGAAGCCCGATCGCCTCCTCTTCATCGTCGACAGAATAAGACGATTCGTCATCGTTACGGACCCTGCCGCTGGTAATGAAGTATACACCCAGAAAGGTCATCAAACATCCTCCCACGAACTTCCCCGCTCGTTGAGGGGTGAAGGACTGGAAATCACGGTAGAGCACGGCACTACCGATGATCACCGACAGGGTGAACAAGACGAACTGCGTGGGAATCACTTGGGTCGAGTCAAAGCGTTGCAGAGCTCGATTGATGTAGCGGATCTGCATCAGTGCGCTGAAAACCAGCACAAAAACGAGTAGGTAGGTGACGGGAAATGTGATGACGTGCCACAAAGTAAATGACAGGAGAGACGAAACACCTTTAGTAGCCAATGCCGTGTAACCACCTGCGATAGTTAGCAGCTGTGGAGAAATGAGTCCCCTGCCTCCTCGCGGCAAAAACATACCAAGCAGAGCCACCAGTCCGACATCGATCAAGATGGTCCGGGGCCCATATTTGCCACTCACCCACATCAGCCCAATAATCAGAGCAGCAGTCAGACCCATATACAACTCAAACTCCCAACGCGTGATCATGACCCAGATCTCATGGGGACCGATCTTCTCCTCAGAGGATTTAGCACTGAGAACCACTACGACTGCCCCAGCAATGGCAATGAGGACTCCCCACAGGTCTCGCGTCCGGAACTTCTCTTTAAGCATAAACGGAGCGATCACGCAGTTCGAGATCAGCGCAACGACACCGAGCGGAGAGACAATAGACGCAGGAGCAAATCCGTAAGCTAAGAAGTTCCCCGTCTCGCCGAGACACATGAGCACAATCCCAACCCACCAATACGGAGAGCGAAGGTAGGACTTTCGGCGTAGGTTGCTATCTCCGGGACGCGCGGTCCGGTCCGAAAGGAAAGAATCCTGCATTCTGTCGTGTGAATCTCCCCGATGATCCTCCGTCTCGTCATCACCAGTATCGACGTGAGGTTGGTCGTGATACGGCGATTCATCTCTGTATTGAGAAAACTGTCTCTCCTCGTTCCTCCCGCGTCCTGAATTATTTCCGTCTCCTCGAGACACCGCTCCGTAGGGCCCCGTCGTTACCGGGTCCGGGTTGGCGCGTTTCCAATCCAGTTCCTTCTGCAGCTTCTCGTGTTCCAGCTCCCGATCGATTCGAATATGGGCGTATCGCTGAATATTCAGAGCCAGAGAGATCAAGATGTTTCCGACCAGTGCCGTCACGATTCCAATCAGAGAGGACCATTCGTTCAGAGCACCTCGACCACCTCCATGATCATGACCTGGAGCAGAGGTCGGGGTCGAGGCCGGTGGTGACGAGACAATGGCATATTGCGAGGCGGCCGGCGAAGGAACGGCGGAGAACAGCGCTGTGAGCAGACCGGCTGCCAGTCTTTCCTCCTGGGTATAATCCATACGTGTGGGTTGGACGAAGGGTGGCGGGGAACCGCAGAGAAGGAAATAGGGGCAAAGCGGCGCGCCACACTCTATTCCGACAGCTCCGCTCGTTCGGTGGGACGTCGACGCCGATAAATCTATTAAAATCACGGTCTTCGATCGATCGCAAGTGACGTATCGCGCAAGCAAACAGCACAACACGGATCCGACCACTGTTCTAAAACTTCATGAAGCAAGGCTCCGGGTGTGTGTTCGGAATCAACCCAAGACAAACAACGGTTCATGCTGTTGAAAAACCCTGCATCGTGTATGCGAGCTGACGGAAAGACGGTCGGTTACTGTGAGGTAGAACACTCCGATTCCAAGAACTGTCGTCCGCAAGGTTGCGAGAGGAGGAAGATTGGTTAAGACCGTCCGAGGGGGGGGGGGGTGAGATCAGCAGATGGATTGTTTGGACTGACGCCCAGTAGGCAGACACGGAGTGGGATGGACAGGACAAGGGAAAGCGGCGGTGGAGGGAGGACGCGACGGCGACTGGACGAGGGCAAAGGATCGCAGGAGTCACACGTGCGAGGGAGGAGAAGCGCAAGCGTCCAAGCGCAGCATGGCTTTGGGATGGAGGAGAGTCGCGGCGGCGAGGGAAAGTTGGAAAGGCTATGACGGGAGTGATTGGATTGCCGATCAACCGACCTCCACTCCGCCCGCTTGGACGTCATCCCGCGTCTCCCACACTACGGAGTATACAGAGGATGTACAATAATATCATCCGGTGCCAGCTGACAACTCCCTCAGATTATATCCGTAGCGCCGATCCCTTACTGACATCGTCTCTCATCGGTTTCCCAGGCAGAAGGCTTTACTTTTGATTCTTCTACCGACACAATACTACATCATCATCATCCTATCCCGCTCATCGCTTCGCTCGCTTCTTCTCCGGCTCCTCCTCATCATCACTTAGCTCCCGGTATATCGTCTGCGGCTGTGTCTCCTGCCAGGCCTTGGTAAACACAGGATCTTTCTGCGCCTTCTCCGCGTACTTCAGCAGAGCCTCACGCGGATCCTCGTCCCGCATAGAGCTGAGAGGGATATGCTCGCGGATGTGCTTCTCGTCCGGATTCGACTTGGCAAAGGGTGTCTGCGCCGGGAGATGAGGTCGACGCGGGTCTTTGGAGCGACCGGACGCGGTCAAGCCGACCGTCGGGTGCCGCGCGGACCAGGTAGCCGAACTGTAATGTGGCACGCCGTTCGATCCGACCACCACATTGTCTCCTGAGATCCCCTGGGACAGATCCATGGTCAAGTTGGGATCATCGTCAATGTGGCGGCGCTTCGGCGCCTTCGACATGACCAAGGCAGCACCCTTTGTCGATGTATTCGGATTATACAGAACATGCGTCTCGCCGTTCGCCGAACCAGTGAGGATCTGATTCAGTTTCTCGTGCCATTGCACCGTTATCAAGGGAGATCCTGGAGTGACAGGTGTGACAAGCTCCGGACGGAGCGTAGCCGGGTTCAAGATGTGCAGATGGCCCGTCTCCGAGCCCGTCAGCACATTAGCGGACGTGGGCGAGAAAACAATGTTGGAGGTAGGGTATCGGAAGGAGCTAGACGGATGAGATACGGTGTTAATCGGCTGTTTGAACTTGCGAGTGTCCCAGAGCTTAATCGTATCATCACCGCCCTTGGTGATCACCAGTCTCCCGTCGGAGCTGATATCCAACCCGCTGGTCCACGTATCGCGTGTATGAGCATCCCGCACCTCGCCACTGGGCCGGTGGAATGGCCCATTCCCACCCCACATCATCAAACTGCCATCAAGCGCAGCAGCGACGAGGACATTGGGCCCGCCCTGTTTGGGAGAAGCCCAGGCAACGGCAGTCATCTTGCTCCGACCTGCAGAGCCAGCGACCCTTGATTTATGCATGATCACTTCCTTTTGTGATCGGCCCATGTTCGCATCCCAAATGCGCACTGTGCTGTCTGTTCCCGCCGTGACGCACAGGTTCTCATCCGTGGGACACCATGCGCCGCTCGTCACCTCCGCGATGTGACCCTTGGTATTGTTCAGATCTCGCAAGTACATATCGCCCTTCACAAACTCCGTAATCGTGTCGCCATCGCGACTCAGGATTCGAGGTTGCGGTGTGGCGGAAACCACCAGAACGTAGCCGGGGGATATGGGGTTGAAGCCAGCGTAATGTACAGCATGCGACTCCTGCGCCGCGGACTGTTTCTTGGCTGACGGATCGACCGACTTGAAAGCGCGGATAGTCGATGGTGTCATGGAAGCGAAATCATGTAGCTTGATCGTGCAATCGGTAGACCCTGTGATGAGTCGCGATCCCGCCGGGTCTGCTGTGAGGGTGGTGACCGCGCGCTCATGCGTTTTCATCGTAAGCTCGTGCGAGATGGGGAACTCGTCATCATCATCATCGTCAGAATCGGAGTCGTCTGAATCATTGTCGCTATCATCACTATCTTCTTGTCCCTTCTTTTCCGCAGAAGTACGCATTTCCGCATTGCCACCGCTGCTTAAAGTCGCCTGCTCATCATCACGATCAGGCTTGGCGGAAACTTGCGTGCGCTTTGTGCGATCGATCTGAGCACCGACATCAGTGTTTTTTTGTTGCTTGCCAAAACTGGATGGGAAGAACTTCTTGAAGGCCTCTTCGTCGAAGCCCTCCATTTTGTCTGAGTGAGTTGTCCAGTGAAAGAGTCTTGACGACTTGGAGTGGATTGAGATCCAGTGTCGCGACAATCTTGTTTGTTTGGTTTACATCATTTGGCTGGTTTGCACTTCACTATGACATAATGCATTCATTGCCTTAGGCATCTTAAAAGTTATCGATTGTTTCTGGTTTACACCGTGTCTATTCTCTGGAAGTGATCTTTTTAATACTCAATTGCCTCCCACTGCACCAGCCCCTGGATCAACTTTATGATACGTGTTCATCTTCACTACAATACAGGACTACTTACCAAATATCCCACGAACCAGGGCACATGGACGGATCAGTTCTATCATGAAGTCTACATGCCTTTGGATCCCTCTGTATAGTCATGAATGAACCATACCTAGTCATGAATGTATCTGGTATTAATGGATCATCTAACCAAGCAAAATTCTACTCGTAAGGGTATACGGAAGTCTTGCATTTCTTTAGTTCTGGGAAGTAGTAGAATGCGAAATGAAGGGAAAATATGGTATGGGAGGATGTAAAATAACAAATGCAATCGGGAAATTTTTTGATCTCTACTTTGGAAGGCCCCGAAACTATGATGAATATAATGCCAGTTTCCCGCGCTCCTGTTATACAGTTGAAGAGGTGCTTGTGACGGCAGGGTGTCCCACTTAGGCAGCGAACAGTGAGCCACAATTGGTGCAAAAAGCACAGAGATGAAGGGTTTGCGAAACGCGATAATCGGTATTATGAATTGCTGAGAAGTGGTCTAAAGACTCTAGTCACATATGACCTACACGAAAGCAAATGTCTTCAGACAGTCACCAGATCGCCATACTTCTCATGAAGGTCCATAAAAGTACAAACATCCAAGGCTGAGACACTACGAGTCCAGCATTGACATATGATAGACCCGTATGTGAGATGACTTACATCAGGAAAACGCTCTTCCACGTATCATTTCTCGACCTCGTCGCTGTCTCGGTCCGCATATGGATACTTTCCAGTCATGATGAAATATATGAGTGATCCAAGGCTCAAAATATCATCTGCGAGGGTATGAGTAGCGTCCCAGTCAAATTGTGGATGTCGGAATCTGGACTCGGCCACTGCTGAAGGCGCAGAACTCGATAAAGACGCGCCACCAAAGTCAGATATTTTCAGATTGAGGGCAGCGTCCAGCAAGAAGTTCCTGGGCGTAATATCACAGTGAACGACACCAATTGCATAGAGAGCGTTCAATCCCTCAGCCGCCTGTTTGACCCAGCGAAGACGATATTCAGCTGTCATATTTTGGCCGTGCTACCGTATGTACTCTCCAACATCTCCGTTGCACATATACTCCATTATTAGGCAACATGTATCCGAGTTCCAACCGATAAGCCTCGGCACAAGGCAATGCTCGCTAAGTTTTTGATAAATCTGAGCCTCAACACGCATATTCTGACAATAGTCTTAGTGGGAATCCGGATGTGGCTTCGGCGTTTTGATCACATCCCCAGACGGCAGACGCTCGAGGATCGCTGTTCCGCCCCAGGCGATGAGATGACCTTTGGTAACGTACACGATCTGTCCTGGTCGTGGCTCTGGGACCTTGAATTGAGGAGTGGATGACTTTGACTGTTCTCGCCTCTGCCATGATCCGGGGACGGTAAGATATGATACTGTAAGAGGTCTGTCCAGCGTATCCGTTTCCTTTAATGGAACATGGTCACTTCTCTACTAAACAGTAAGCCTTGAGCATACTCCTATCATTATTTGGGATGAGCTTACTTTCCTGGGATGCAAATCGCACTAGCCAATGGAGGTCGTAGTTAGATTCTATTCAAATGAATTCTGATGAATGGTTCTTCGTGATGTGACTAACTCTCCCCGTCTCCTGGATGAACGAAAGTAGACATAACGGATGGTATGAGGATATTTTTGGTGCTTCCAATGTGATCGTTGCTGTCAGATTCGCATTCGGTATTCGGTCTTATGAAATATCCGTTGAGACCTATCACAGTTGATAATATCTGTGCCACCGCTTGTGGGCTTACAGTAAGTTATCCATGGAATAGATAGATAACAAAAGTCAAGTCAGTTGGATAGTTTCAACCAAAATGACTAGATACCGATGATAAAATACCTGGATTATTCAGCGGTTGCTCCTGGCAATCATTATGAAAAAAAGCAATATTATTCTGGGTTAAAAGTAGGTTTTCTCAACTCGCCTGGCCATTTGGAAAATCAGGGCCCAGGTACATAGATAGTCAGGGGAAATTTGGCTAAGGAATTAAACTATTGGGCAAGCTGCCACTTTTATCTCAGTGCAGGGTATAGTCTAAGAGGTAAATAGACCGTTGGAAATCTTTTTTGGATCAAAACCGTCCGAAAATCCGCCATCCGGACGGCTTTCTTGCGAGCCGAAGTCAGTTACATGTATGGTTTAGATTACAGCTGGTCAGGATCCCCATAGAAACCATGGGTAGGTTTGGGTTTTGAAGACCCAATCTAAGAACATAGAGCTAAAAATTTGCAGTCAATCAGTATTCAAATTCTTCTTTCAAAAATATAATACCCACATGCCAGCATGCTGATACTCAATCCATACTTCTGGGAAATGGAGGTCAGATCACTGATAGCAGGGTGGCAGTACTACAGACTCAAAATTCAATGAATTGTATATTGTGGATTTTGGATTTTGGGAACACTGAAACTTTTGCATCTCTGTCTGCAGGATTCATCAGGAGTGACCATTCGGGTCTGCCTAGGTCACATGTTATACATCGCGTCTCATCACATACTTAATCCTCAGCTGCCCGACGTCTAGGTACCTAAGAATCTCTACGAACTCGGTCAACAACCATGTCCTCAATTCTACCCGCCCCTCCACCTCCCCCCCCTCCTCAATCAGTTCAACCAAGACAACCTCCACCCCCGAATGTGACACCAACAGGCCCTGCGGGGTCATTCTTGGTCGAGTTGCTGATCTACAACGGCTACCCTTTCATGGATCACTGGGCATACTTCGTCCGATCTCACTGCTCCGATGTTGGCGCAAAGATTCACGCTACGGGAGATGTAAGAAATGGATTCGTTCTCGAAGTGAAGCGCAGCCATGATCTTCGTACTACCTCGGATGTTCCCACGAGACGTGTCCCTCTGCAATGGGTTGGTGGGGAATATTTTGATGAAGCGGCTATATCCAATGATGGAGAGGAGACTATCGATAATTCCCCTGCTTGTGGGTTTGAGGAGAGTGCGTTCAAGAGAGAGGCTCCAGGAAAGAGCTTGAATACTGTTGGTGATGAGGTAGTCCTCTTATATGGCTGATCCGAGTGTGTCAAGCATGGGATTGCTAATGATGGATCACAGAGTCTACCTGCTGGGAAAAAGATCACACAGCGAAACTGTCAAACGTGGATTGTGGAGTCATCTGAACAGCTGGTCGAGGACCACATCTTCAGCCCAGAGACTGGTCATTATCTTCACGCGATTCAGCAGTAACCCTTGTGGGTACAGAATAGATGAAAGAAACGATTTGGGAAGAATTCTCTTCGCGAAGGTCGTACGGTACGATGTTTGGTAGCCAATAGCTCTTCATGAATGTTTCAATTACAATGAGCGTCAAGAAAACGCGGCATCAGTCAAGAGACCCAGCTACGTACTGCCACCAAGACCAATTAATCCGTGACAGGTGGCAGAAGTTGAATGATGCTCTGAAAAGAATTATTGAGAAGCAAAGTGGCTTACGCTTTCCAACCAAAAGGTGTCGCAGATTGGTCAAGTACAGATCTGATTTCAAGTTAATGGGCGGTCAAACTGCTCTACTAGAACGCGGAGCCAACGGTCGTCTGTCCTCGGATGAAGTAGAAAAAGCCATCTACCACGCATGTAGATCCTGTATCTAAGCTGAAATTAAGTGGTACACTACCGACACTGCTGCTTACAAGTACAGTCCCTCCACCGGGCCTCCGTCCTGCTTTGTCTTCATGATACGCTCGCGAGCAGCGCGGAAGTCTTCCATCTGCACTCTCATACGGCGCTCTCTCAGCGCCATCAAACCAGCTTCCGTGCAAATCGCGCGGATATCAGCACCAGACAAGTCATCCTTCTGACTGATGAACTCTTCCAGGTCAACATCATCGCCGAGAGACATCTTCGAGGTATGGAGAGTGAAAATCTTTTTCTTGGTGTTTTCTGTGTGGGATTAGCGACATTACAGGAGGTCTTCTCGGCAGGTGAATACTCACGGTCTGGGTTCTCGAAGAGAATCTTGCGGTCAATACGACCCGGGCGGATCAGAGCGGGATCCAGAGTCTCGATCTTGTTCGTGGCCATGATAACCTTGACATCGCCACGGTCATCGAAACCGTCGAGCTGATTGAGCAATTCCAGCATAGTGCGCTGAATCTCGCGCTCACCACCGGAGGTAGATTCATAACGCTTCGTACCAATAGCATCGATTTCATCAATGAAAACAATGGACGGCGCATGTTCTGCGGCAACCTGGAAGATCTGTCGCACCAGGCGAGGGCCATCACCGAGGTATTTCTGAATCAGTTCACTACCCACAATACGGAGGAAGGTCGCGCTGGTTTGGTTGGCGACCGCCTTGGCAAGCAAGGTCTTTCCGGTACCGGGGGCACCGTAAAGAATCACACCCTTGGGGGGCTTGATACCCATCTCCTCATACAATTCTGGATGAAGGAGGGGAAGCTCCACGGATTCCCGAACTTCTTGGATCTGCTGTTCCAGACCACCAATATCCGCATACGACTCAGTCGGGGCTTTGTCGAGCTTCATTACCGACACTAGAGGGTCAGACTCTTCCGTCAAGACACCCACCACTGAGACGGATTTGTGATGCAAGAGGATACTGGCGCCGGGCTCCAGCAGGTCCTTGTCAACGAACGACATGATGGAAACGTAATACTCAGGGCCAGTGGCGCTCGAGACAATGGCATGGTCATCATCGATCAGCTCCTCCAAATTGCCGACTCCCATAGGAGTGCCTCTCATGTCATCGACCCGGCCTCTCTCGTCGGCGTTTCGATCCATGATATCGAATTCACCCCGGCTGGCATCCTGAGTGCCCTGAGCCTTGGCCTTTCGCATACGCTCCATGTTCTCGACGTATTCTTCCTCTAGCAAGAGATGATCGTGGACGCGTTGCATTCGAAGATATCGTAGTTTACATCGTGACGTCGGGAAAATATCGGGGAGTTTGGATGCGGTACTGGGGCCGGCCGCCTTGCGCTTCTTGCGACCAACGCGAGTCGTCGGGGGAGGAGGAGGCTCGTATCTGGGCTTGTCCTTCTATTGATGGAAAGCTGTCTTAGTGACTGGACGGGGAGGCTGGATCATGGATGGTGAGCTCGGAAACCAACTAACCTTCTTATCCTTGTCGTCTCTTCCGTCGCCGCCGGGGCCACCACCGATGTTGGACTGCTGGTTACCCTGTGACAAAGAAGTTAAAATGATGATGACAGCAAAGGAGCTGGGGAGAGTAGTGACTGGGCACGTACCATCGTCCAGAGCTTTGCCGCAGGAGTGTGGCAAAGGAGTCAATGCAAGTGGTTGATGGAAGGTATAAAAAAATCCGAAATATGGGAAGGAGAGGGGAAGCGACCCCTTGGAGGATGAGTGGATAGGGCACGGGGGATGGAGAAAGGGAAGCTGAGGACGGAGATGATGATGAGCTGGGGAGCTGTCGGTGTCCGGCTTCACTCGCCTTCCGCCACGTGACTTGACATCAGCTGGAGCCTGGGAGCCTTGATGCCTTATGGCCTGAGGGTCTGCGTGCCTCACCATTATTTACGCCGGCTGTACTTCCTGCACCTGCACTTCGTCATCCCGACAGCTCATGACCGCCGTTGCTGCGGCTGCTTCTCCAGAACATCTCGACTTCCGGCGTGAGCTGAGCTACTCCTGATCTTCCGCACTCTGCATCCCCACCTTTCTCTCTTCAACCGTCAATTGCTCTCCCTCCCTCCCTCTTATCATTATCAGGTTCCCCGCGGTGTTGGGCAGTTCCCCTCATCTGACCTCGACTTCCCCTCTAACGGCTGTCAGTCTCCCAACGGTCTATCTTCCCTTATATCTTCCCGGTGCCTGCCCAGACACACCTGCCTCAGCCTTCTCTCTCCCAGCCAATCATCTATGTTTCCCGCTTGATGCCCGTGCTAACGCCGCAGTCCGGCGCCTAAGGTAGTCTTCCACCTCCGAATAACCCCTCCTGCCTCTATGTTGCCCTGATTACTACCTCGATTTCAACTTTATTCTTATCTGTCGACCGTTTCGCTGCGAACTTACCTCATGACTTCCAACCGGGCTCGTCGCATTGCCAAGGAGATCGCAGATATCCATGCGGATACTTATTCCCTGATAACCGCCGATCCTGTGGATAACGACGATGATATCACACACCTCCGAGGATCTTTTCCTGGCCCTCCTGGCACCCCCTACGAAGGTGGCACCTACCAGATTGACATCCGGATCCCGACAGAGTATCCTTTCCGTCCGCCAGTGATGAAGTTCATCACCAAGGTGTGGCATCCAAACGTCAGCAGTCAAACGGTGGGTGGTTACAACTCCCTAGAATACATACAATCGATATCCTGTGTCTGAGCTTGTGTTTAACCTCATGCAGGGCGCCATTTGCCTCGATACACTATCGTCGGCATGGTCGCCGGTGCTCACCATCAAGTCGGCCCTCCTCTCGCTCCAGTCCTTACTGAGCACGCCCGAACCAAAGGACCCCCAGGATGCGGAAGTTGCAAACATGATGATGCAGAGGCCGAAAGAATTCCAGCGAGTTGCTCAAGATTGGGCTACTCGATACGCGGGAGCCCCCAAGCGGCAGGCCGCTGAGGGCAGTGGCGGAGCCACAGACGAGTCGCTTCGCCAGCAGGAGCTGCTATCCAAGGCGGCGCAGGAGTCAGAGGACTTGTCCAAGTACGTTTCCCACCCTTACCACCGGGCGAGGATTCCACGTCATCTTCTCACAACAGACAATAGATATGATGGATACAACAAGGACCTGATTGATCGCTTTTGCAGCATGGGCTTCGATGTGGATCGTGTAGTTGCGGCTTTTGAATATTATGGAATCGACCGCATGGGTGGAGAGGACTACGAGCTAGAGGAGGCGTACATGGGTGACGTTACCGCTCGACTCCTCGGCGAACCGTGAAGCAGACTTGTCATCATACTGGGTAGGTTCAGTCTCTGGAGCTTGCAGAGATTTCATTGTCACGAGCATGGTGCCTGGCGAATCGTTTATTCTTTTCTAGTACTTTTCGGGTCCCGTCCATCTCCTTATCAGGTGTGTGGGTGGGTGTTTCGCGCATTCTAGCATATTTCTATATCCAGTATTTATTGGTATGTTTGGTCAGATACTTTTGAGCCGATACAGCACATGTTATCTATGTTGAAAGGGAGCACCTTTTCTGCTCAAGTCGGCTATGTTTTGCAGTTCAACTTAAGCTATCCAAAATATATATTCTTTCCCACTCTAGTGAGAGGAAATCGATCGTAGATATATCTTGCATTCATGTTAAATTGCGTCTTCTGATAGCTTCTCATCCCAATGCCGGTTAATCGTTCAGTTGATTGAGGGATAGATATTGTAATTGTGGTTGGTCGGCGGTTATCGATAAGCACGTGGATCAACCTCGAAGTTCTTTTGAACTTTGGACTCTCCAACTCTCCAAGTCGACTTTCCCCAGCACTCAGCCGTCTCTCTCCCCCCAACAATGAATCCATAAACCTCACAGCTCGTGCAAGTACCTCTAGCCTGTCACTCCCAACATATACATCAATCATCCCCCATTCACCCAGCCATTTGACAAAGCCACCCGACCTGCCACCATGATCGAGGACGACTTCTATCGCGCCTCCTCCCAGTACCGCCTCTGGTCCTTCACTGAGAGCTCCCTACAGACTCTCCGAGCACAAACAAATGCCAACGCAAGTGATCGTGTCCGCGCCGCTCTCCGTCGAGCGCGAGAGGCACGCCAGTCTGCCACGCCGTCCGCCGCAGGGACTCCGAACCCGGATGACCCATCCTCTCAACAAAACGACATTGAATGTCTGACAGCAGAAGAAGAGCTCCAGCTCGTGCGCTACTACTGTGAACAGATAGTCGAGCTAGGAGAGCGGTATAAACCTCCTCTCCCAACCATGGTCCGGGTATGTACATACTCCTCCCTCCTCCAAACGCCCTCACCATCCCAGACTAACAGACGACTCTCGCCGATACAGGCCACCGCAATCCAATACCTCCGCCGCTTCTACCTCACCAACAGCCCCATGACCTACCACCCCAAAACCATCATGCCCTGCGCCCTTTTCCTCGCCACCAAGACCGACAACTACTACCTCTCCCTCCGCCAGTTCGCGGAAGCAATCCCCGGCGACGCAACCGCAGAAGACATCATCGCACCCGAATTCCTCGTCATGCAAAGCCTCCGCTGGGCCTTCGACGTCCGGCACCCCTTCCGCGGCCTTGAAGCCGCCATCATGGAATTAACCTCCATCGCCCAAGGCACCGCCGCCCCCGCACCACACAGCCTCCCCTCC
>RHLO01001214.1:0-11999 GCA_003719415.1 Aspergillus olivimuriae
GGGGAGGGCTGATCGAAGGTAACATGACGCTGCTTGATCGCCTCTGCCCACGAGGAGCGCCTTGAGCGAACATGGATGTGTTCCGTCGTCGACACATCTGATGCCCGGAAATAACACGCCATGCTCGCAAATAAGACAGAAAAAGAACAATCACCAAAAAAACCAAGAAATTTATTGAAATACAGTGGACACCAGAGGCGAACAAGGTCCAAGAGTCGAAACAAACAAACAAAGTCAATGCTTATTTTCTGCGCCTAGGTCTAAATTAACGCCAGTGTGATGCTTTTGCCTCCCTCATCTGTCCTCGATATCTCCATTAACCCCGCCCTTGAAGGGAGTACTTGCCATGATGGAGGACTATTGCCCCTCATCACCCCACTCAAATTGCTTTTTGGTCGCCAAATCTTCAAGATTCTTATATCGCCATTCGTATTGTGCCAAGAGGTTCTTTTCTGCAGGAGGGAGGCTCCTGCCTTTCTCTGCCATCTCTTTTTCCCATTGCTTGAGCATTTCCCACCGCTTTAGGATCCGTGCCTGTCCCTCTGCGATCGAGGTAAGTTTGCTGTCTTTAGAGGCCATACGCTGTTCAATCGTGGAGTGATAGGACAGCTTGGCATGGAAAAGAGCCATATCGGATTCGTCGTACTTGAGCCCCCGAGGTTCAGGAAAACTTCCCTGGTTGATGGGGTTGGAGGGCATCTTGAACAATTTTTCAACGAATATAACCCAAGGACAAGGCGAATCCCGTGGAAAGACGGTAAACAAAGGACCAAGGCGTTGAGTTGATGCGCAATGCGGACCACCAGGGAAAGAAAGGGTTCTTCAGCCGCAGGCAAGACCGCTCCGGGTAATCAATGAGACACAAAGATGGGGATGAGATGAAAATTTGGTCAAGAGAACAAATTGAGGTCCTGGAAAGCTCAATCTTATATACTTCCCTCAGATCGGCGGGGTTGTTCCATTCCTGAAGATACCCTGACGAAGTTCATCCCGGGTCTTCAATGGCCAATCCAAGTGATACCAGGAATGCCACCGGACGCACCTCGTGCCAATTATATGGAAGATTCTGAAACAGAAGGAGACCAACGCAGTATGGCCGTCAGTCGTTTTCTTCACCGTATGTGTTGGTCTTCTCGTGGTGCTCGGCCCGTTTGTGCCCATTGTCTTGTGATTCTAGCCCAAGACCAATCCCCTACTTGATGGTTCCGCATTGGAAGGAATGGTGACACCGTCAGGATACCACTGCGCAACCCGCGTCAATCTGGGTTGAGGGTATCCAAGAGGAGCCTCCGAGTCGGTGTAGAGTTAGTTGACGCGCGAACATGAGAAACCCACAAACTTTCACCCAATCTTCCCTTGTTACGGTGTTCAGACCATGTCAAGTCATGCTCTTTTGCAGCTGCAAACACAGCAGAGACCAACAAGAACTCTCTGAAACTTGAAGCAACCGGACAAACAACGGATGCCATGCGATCAGCCTGTGCCACACGCGTGAAGGAGGCATCCAGAAGACAAGCAAACCCGCGACCGAGGCAAATATATCAGTATTTGCATAGTCAAATCGTCTCTCTGACCGCGGATATTTCCCTTTGGTCGCCTGCTACGGGTTGTGAACCAGTCTTTTGGGAATTCCGCGTTTACATCACTTCCAACCACGCTTTATTTCGTCATTCGCGCAGGGTTGCAGACACACTTCAAACACCAGCGCAGGAAGTTTCTCTTTCCCTATCTGTTCGACAGGGTACGATGAGTTTCTTATTAACATCTCCTGCTAATCCCCTATTCGTGGTTACCTTCCGACTGCGCTGTACGTAGCCGTTGAAATGCGTTGTTGTGTCACCTCCAAACGAGATTTAGTAGGTTGAACTACGGCCCGGTATCAAATCCAACAGAGGACCCGGTCTATCTATAGATTCCTGGTCTTGAGGATGTCTCTGGAGACTTTTTGGAATGTACTTGTTTGACATCCGACTTTCAGGGCCCGACGGACAGCCGGTTCGTCGGCAATCGCCGTTTCTTCAAACCGTGACTGCGACAGACCTATGGGATGTCCAACACATACCATTTATCTTTCTCCAGGCTTGGAATGTACCTATTTTCACCTGGAACATGTGTGCTAAGCCAACCAACGGTCTCCCTTGCATCTGCAGGGCTCCCACCTAACGACCAGCCTGTCAAGAGATCACGCTGTTCACTGATCTGGTTGAGTTGGCAACTGGATTGTCAATATACCTTCAACCAGTGCACTGCTCTGCCTTCTCGATCAGTTCTTGATTGGATCATTATACCTCGAGGCAGTGGACAGACGTGTCTCGATAACATGAAGGATAAGCACAGATCCCTTCACATGAGTCTCTACATAGTAGAACAGAGATACTCAGCCAAAGAAACAGAAGGCCGAACCGTTCCACATACTGGCAAGATGTCTCTCTGTACAACAGGAAGCATGTGCACGTCATGCAGAGAAAGGCACAGTGGTATTCATCCCAAAAAAAGTTTGTTCAAAAAAATCCCACACCTTTATTGAGCTCAATTACACAAAGCAAAAAGGAAAAAAAAACAGGAACGAAAGGAGAATACCAAAAAAGCCAGGTTTTTATCCCATGGAACCCCGATTGGCTTCTTCCATTTCCTTCTTTGCCTTTTGAATATCCAACGACATCTTAACCGGTGCGACGCCCGGCGTCTCAAAGACCGCGTCGATCTCCTCCAATGACAAGCCCTTTGTCTCCGGGAAAATGAAATACGACAGCGCCAGTTGGATGCAGTTGTAAACAATGTATACCACCCAGATCTTGTACCCAAGCTTATTGATTCCCACGCCAATGCCGTAGGTTTGTACCGCACCGGCACCACCTTGGATCAACCCATACAAACCCATCCCCTTGGCGCGCATCGCCAGAGATAAAATCTCCACCGGATACAGATTGTGCATGGTGGCGATCAGCAATGCCCAGAAGGTCTGGTACAAATATACCCATAAAATGGTGAGACCGGCCGCTGCGGCACTCGCTCTGATCGAGTACCGCCACGAGGTGATGGTCACGGCAGTCTCAAAGATGATCATGGCGATGAGTCCAGAAAAGATAAGCGTCCGTCTTTTGAAGCGGTCGACAATAAGCGCGCCACATGCTGTGAAGACAAAGTATGTGGCTGTTGTGCCGAGCGTGATACCAAGTTGCTGTATAGCGCCGTCAATGCCGATGGTCTCTAGCGCGGGGACCATCTGTCTGGGTTGTTAGTGGATCACAACGAATCGTCCCCCGAGTGGCATTGAAGGGAATGATGGGAAAGAGTCAACGAACGTAGTAGGTAATGATTCCACCCCCGTTCCACTGTTGGAAGACGGAGTACAGGAAGAGCACGAGAAGACGAAAACGCACCACCCGTGTAAAGAACACGCGGTAGTCCCAGAAGCCAGAGAAGCCAGCCCGGTCATTTTCAATAGACGCCTCAATTTGGGAAACGACAATCTCGACGATGGGCTGGTTTAAATCGCCGGAAGTGGTATGATACTTGGCCACCACCTCGCGGGCTTTGTCTCGCCGCCCTCGCAACACGTAGTAACGGGGAGACTCTGGGGTGAGCAGGTAGATGGAGGTACAGACAATAGCCGGGAATAGGGACTCCAGCCAGAGGGGGATACGCCAACTCCAGTCCCCCTCCATGCGAGCGAGGCCGATCATGGCGGCGGTCATGCAGACTACCGGCCTGGAAGCAGGCACCGAACATGCCGACCATCACACCACGCAGATGCACCGGGGCAATCTCACCAATGTACTGGGAGGAAGAGAGTAAGGATGAACCAAATCCCATGAGGAACCGACCAGCCATGAACATGTCCAGGTTGGTCGAGCAACCCTGGAGGATGCTCGCGCCGATGACGAGCAGATTCCCGATGAAATTGATACCGCGTCGACCGACGACATCTGACAATGCGAGGAACGGTGATCCGCACACCATACCAATGTTCATCAGTGCCGCGATAATGCCATAGGTGCCACCGCTGGTTCCGAACCCGAAGTAGTTGTGCCACGCATCGTACGAGTTGATACCACTGATCACCGCCCAGTCGATCCCATACCCGGCCTGGTTGCAGCCTTGCACAAAGAGAATCAGGAACAGTCGAAATCCCGTCATTGACCGCAGGGTCAGCGCCTCCTTGGACATATTCCACACATCATCTTCCGTCAGGCTGGCCAGCACTTGCTCCTCCACCTGCTCCACCGTCTTCGCCTTGAGATCTTCGTCCACTGGAGCCATTTCGGTTGATTGGTCAGTGTCCCCAGTGATGGACCGACAGCTGAGAGAAATCGACCACTGGAATTAGGTGGAAAAGACACGAGAAAGGAACGGGAGATGGGGCTGGGGAATGCGCTTTCTATATAAGGGGAGGCGTACGAGGCCTGGTCCTGCACGAGCTTCCCTGACCTGTCACGTTCGGACTCCTTTTGCCGCGGAGAGACTACAACAACATCTGGAAACCAGCAAATTAGCCGGTTTCTCTACGCCCAGACCATGCGATGGATCGTCTAGAGCCTGACGGCGTCGGCAAGACAAGGAAGCGGGCTGTACCAGGCGTCCTCGTGAGCGTGAATACGGGTGATTTCCTAGGGCTGGTCCTTATTTGAGCTTAATCGGTGGACCGAAGGATCTACTACCTGGGTAGTACTTGCGGATTTCTGCCGTCTCGGACTCACGGAGGAAGATCCACAAATAAGATGAGCTCAATGGCGGCTTGTTCGAACGCCTAGAAGAAAGATGGCGCTGTCCCCCCGCCTTTCTCCCCGCATCCTCGCTTGGCTTTTGATCTTACGAGGGAGAGGGAGTCGAAGACTGTTGTTTCCAATTTTCGCTAGAAAAAGTCTCATTCCTCCAGGGCTGCTGGGCGGGATTCGGTCGACGGCCCGTTTACCCCGGTCATCCATCCATTCTTCACTAGAAACAGCTCTACATCGACACCAATGGTCAATGAGTGGTGACTTCGCCGATTGATCAAGCGTCAATCTGACAAAGTATACATCATACGCACTCTAGGCCTATGCCATAAAAAAAACAAAAGAGACATGTCTGAGCTCTGGTACCGATCTCCTGCGAGCACCTGGGACGAGGCTCTTCCCTTGGGTAACGGCCGGCTGGGAGCTATGGTCCATGGCCGAACTACCACTGAACTGCTTCAGTTGAATGAGGATTCCGTGTGGTATGGAGGACCCCAAGACCGAACACCGAGCAATGCATCTCAGCATCTACCACTCCTACGAGAGTATATTCGGCAGGGTGCTCATGCTGAGGCAGAAAAGTTGGTCCGGCAAAAGTTCTTCGCACATCCAATCAGCCAACGCCACTACGAACCGCTAGGCACACTTTTTCTGGATTTTGGCCACCCATATGACCAAGTGACCGACTATCGACGCTCGCTGGACTTGCGGTGTGGAATTTCCCGCGTGCAGTATGTCCACGATAGTGTCCGCTACGAACGTGAGGTGTTGGCGAGCCATCCGGATGGTGTGCTTGCTATTCGCGTTCGGGCATCACAGCCGACTGAGTTTCTCGTGCGCTTGACTCGCATGAGTGAGCTCGAATATGAGACCAACGAGTATGTGGACGATGTGGTAGCGGGCGATCAGTGCATTACGATGCATGTCACCCCTGGCGGTCGAGGCAGCAACCGCGCATGCTGTAAGCTCGCCGTTCGTTGCGAGGATCCCATTGATGCAGCCGTCGCAAGAGTTGGAAGTAGTAAGCTACTGGTCCGGGCTCGAGACGTGTTGCTGGTCATCTCAGCGCAAACCACGTACCGATGCCAAGACATTGACACCAGGGCTGCGTGGGATCTGGAGAATGTTCTGCTGCGGTCCACCGACGATATCTGGTCCCGGCACATCGAGGATTATCAAATGTTATACAATCGGATGGAACTCAGTTTGCATCCGAGCCCGTCTCATATCCCCACAGATCAGCGCATAGAGCACTCTCGTGACCCTGGGCTGGTAGCGCTATATCACAATTATGGTCGATATCTGTTGATCGCTAGCAGTCGTGATAGCGAGGATGAGAAAGCCCTTCCGGCTAACCTGCAGGGGATCTGGAACCCGTCGTTCCACCCGGCCTGGGGCTCGAAATACACGATCAACATCAATCTCCAGATGAACTATTGGCTCGCGAATGTGTGCAACCTCGCTGAATGCGAGATGCCGCTGTTCTACCTCCTGGAACGGGTAGCCTCGGCCGGACAAGTCACCGCGCGCGAGATGTACGGCTGCCGCGGCTGGACAGTGCACCACTGCACTGATATCTGGGCCGATACCGCACCGGTGGACGAATGGATGCCCGCAACCCTCTGGCCGCTGGGTGGTGCCTGGCTTTGCTACCACGTCTGGGAGCGGTACCGCTTCAGCGGGAACAAGGCCTTCCTTCGCCGGATGTTTTCAGTTCTGCGTGGGGGCGTAGAGTTCTTGCTTGACTTTCTGGTCGAGGACTCTGCCGGCGAGTATCTGGTGACTAGCCCCTCACTATCGCCAGAGAACTCCTTCTACGACAGTAGTCAAGGCAAATCCGGTATTCTCTGCGAGGGATCCACCATTGATATCCAGCTAGTGCAGGCTGTCTTTGATGCCTTTACGGAGTCCGCCACCATCCTCAACGAAGACAGTGCCGACGACCTTCACCTTCGCGTATGCAACGCCCGGAAGCGTCTACCACCTATGCGTATTGGCTCCTTCGGACAACTGCAAGAATGGAGTGTCGACTTCGCCGAGGTCGAGCCGGGCCACCGCCATGTCTCTCACCTTTGGGCGCTATATCCTGGATCCACAATTCTCCCGGACCAGACTCGTGACCTTGCAGCAGCTTGCGCCGTGACACTTGACAGGCGCCAAGCACATGGAGGAGGCCATACCGGTTGGAGTCGCGCCTGGCTGATCAGTTTGCATGCCCGGCTGCGTGCGGCAGACGAGTGTCAGCGACACGTAGACTTACTCCTGGCGCAATCCACATTGCCTAACCTGCTGGATACGCATCCGCCCTTCCAAATTGATGGCAACTTTGGTGCCACGGCAGGAATCGTGGAGATGCTAGTGCAGTCGCATGAGGCGGGGGTGATACGACTGCTTCCTGCATGTCCCGACAGCTGGCGGAGGGGGTCGATACGCGGGGTTCAAGCGAGGGGCGGTTTCCAGCTGGAATTCCAGTGGGAGGATGGACAAATTCGAGGCGAGGTGATTGTGACCTCCTCATTGGGCCTGGATGTTGTCGTGTGTTTCCCTGGCGGGGGCCAGAGGGAAATTCGGGGCCAGGGCGTGCATCGCCTCCAGCATCCCCCGCCAATTGACGGGCAGACTCAATCTCATGCGAATATGGCTGAGGGTGACCCGGGCCCAAGGAGTCAAAACTAACCCAGTCTAGCCCTAACGCTTGTGGCGTCAGCCGCGTGTTTAATATAGGGAATATATCCGGCAATCACCGTGCAGTGTTGCGTCGTATTTATCCGGACACGGGGGAAGCTCCATGTACACGCTAAGCAAGAAGATGACCAGTTCCCCTCATCTGGATATGGATCAAGTTGCAATGATAGAGTTATAGTGAAAGCCGCGGCATATCCTTCCTCGGTCACACTCTCCGCTCCCAGGCACATTGCAATTATGGATCTCGCTGCCGTCCAGGATGTCAAAGGCGCCCTGCGCAGCGACTTCTTCCACGGATACGCCACAGCCGCGGCTCAGGTTGAGGGCGCATGGAATCGAGACGGAAAAGGGCTCTCGATCTGGGATACCTTCGGCCATACACCCGGCAAGGTCAAAGACGGCAGCAACGCAGACGACGGCGTGCGCTCCTACGACCTCTACAAAGAGGATGTGGCGCTGATGAAGTCCTACGGCGTCAACGCCTACCGATTCTCCCTGTCCTGGTCCCGGATCATCCCCCAGGGTGGACGGGATGACCCCGTGAACGAAGCCGGCCTGCAATACTACTCGAACCTCATCGACGAGCTCCTCCGCCACAACATCACCCCCTTTGTCACCCTCTTCCACTGGGATGTGCCCCAGGCCCTCGAAGACCGCTACGGCGGCATGCTCAACCAGGACCGATTCGTGCCCGACTTTGTCCGCTACGCCCGCGTCTGCTTCGAGCATCTCGGCCCCAAGGTCCGCCACTGGATCACCTTCAACGAGCCCGGGGTCTATGCCCTCGCCGGATACGCCGCTGGCGTGCACGCCCCGGCCCGCTCCTCCTTCCGGGACCTCAACGACGAGGGCGACTCGTCCACCGAGCCCTTCACCGTCGGCCACACCCAGCTTGTCGCCCACGGCCACACCGCACATCTCTACCGCACCCAGTTCCAGCCCACCCAGCGCGGCAGTATCGGCATCACCCTGCACGGCAACTGGTCCGAGCCTTACGACGAGACCTCCGCCCTCGACCAAGCCGCCGCCGAGCGGGCTCGCGAGTTCGAAATCGCCTGGTACGCCGATCCGCTGTACCGCACCGGCGACTACCCGGCCGCGATGCGCGCCCAGCTCGGCGATCGACTCCCGCACTTCACCGCGGAAGAGCAGCAGCTGGTGCGCGGGAGCAGCGAGTTCTACGGCATGAACAGCTACACGTCCTTCTTTGTGCGACACCGCGACGCCCCCGCCGACATCAACGATCACAAGGGGAACGTGATCGTCTCGGATGAGAACATCCGCGGGGAGGCCCGTGGTGAGGAATCCGATACCCCCTGGCTGCGCTACTCCCCCTGGGGCTTCCGCAAGCTGCTCAAGTGGATCTATTCCCGGTACCAGATGCCCATCTACGTCACCGAGAACGGGACGACCGCCAAGGGTGAACATGCGCCGCCGACGAGCGCCGAGGGCGGGGTGTTGGCAGACCCGTTCCGTATCCAGTTCTTTGAAGGCTATGTGGGAGAGTTGGCGCGGGCGGTGCGGTTTGATGGGGTCGATGTTCGATCGTATTTTGCGTGGACGTTTACGGATAACTGGGGTGAGTCCGGATCCCTGCTTTTCCCTGGAGTTCTTTCGTACGATTGGGTTCTTAGAGGCCCTTTTGGGCGGGGTGGTAACGAGGGTCAAGATCTTGTTGCATCAGTGACTAACGGGCTGACGGTGTCATAGAATGGGCGGCGGGATATAGTGACCGGTTTGGCAGCACCTTTGTGGACTTTGAGACGGCCGAGAAGAAGCGGTATCCGAAACAGTCGGCGTATTACCTCGACAAGCTGTTTAGACATTTGATTGCGTCTTCAGGGGATGCATAGGGGATACATAGGGGATGCATCCAGGGGAGGCCAGGGGACATCGATGATACGTATGAGGATGATGCCATGACGATCAGCGATAGACGTATGCTAGAGGTTTAGATGAGAGAGAGTGAGAGTGAGAGAGAGAGAGAACGACGCAGTCCTTTCGATGCGCCTGGATATGTAAAAGCCCATGTTTGGTATATACAGCACTTGACAGTGAACAAAGCGGTGATTAAACTATGCATTACCCATACCATAAGCGGCGTTCTGGACCATGGCAGCAGAAGACGACCAGAAAAGTGAGAAGGTGTCAGGAGAATGAAGAACGGGAACCAGCCATGAGTCGACGAGTGGGGTCGCCGGCGGCGCGCATCCCAGCATTAGGAGGAATTCATTATTCAACGGGGAGGAGAAGATTGCAGGTATATGAAAGAGGCAAAGGAGGACTATTTCCGGAAACTTTCAACGCCCAGCGTTGGAGTTTCGACCATCTTATCGCAGGGGACACCCTCGTCGCGCCGACGGGCAAAGAAGCTGTCGCATTCGGAGACAATCTGTGCCCATTCAGCCAGGGCGCGGCCCGCGTACTTGCTCGCCGCGAGCGTGTCCCCCAGGGCGCCCCTGAGATTCGATGTGCTGTCGCTGATGGCAGCCTCCCGCGTCCGTTCGACAGACGGGCGATCCCTGTCGCCCTCCGTGTCCTGGGCGCAGGATGAGGACCCGGCATCGTCGTCGTCGTCGTCGTCGTCGTCGTCGGAGCGGTCCATGGTCCGGCGCAGCTGCAGGTGGAGCTGGGCGGCCACGGGGAGGCACGGCGTGAAGAGCCGTTTGTTCTTGCTGGGCCATTGGGGCCGGTCGACCCATTCGAGCGAGAAGCGGAACGAGTAGGGCTGATGCGGGGTCTTGGGTTGCGCCAAGTCGGTCGCGGAGGCATTGCGCGGCCGCCAGTGCGGGTCCAGACATCGGTCGGCGGCGACGAGGGCGTCCGAGGCCGCGGTCTCGGACTCGTCCGAGCTGCTGGTGGGAGAGACGTCGGCGCTGGACTTGTTGGAGCTGGATGAGCCGCCGAACACGGCTTTCAGCAGGTTCCACCGCTTCTTGGGAAACGCCGCCCCGTCGACGGCGGCATCGGGCTTGGGCAGACTGGCGGCCCCGGGGGGGTCGGGGGGCACCGGCGGCACGACCCGGTCGAACGAGACGAAGAGATTCGACGGCGACAGAGGATTGTCGCAGCGAATGATGATGATGCGTCGACCCGGCGCGGGCGTACAGGGGGCGGAGGAGAGCGGCATCGAGAGCGCTTCCTCCGCCTGGGCCTGGAAGGCGAGGTAGTAGCGCCAGGATCGTTGCAATCGGTTGGCCAGGGTTTCATAAATCTGTCTGTTGGGGGGGAAGGCAAGCGGAGAGAGGGTTAGACGGCAGACGGAGGCAGGACGGGATGGGGGACTTACGTGTCCAAGGGCGACGGGTCGCCATTGAATCGACCGACCCGCCAACAGAGCAGACGCTGGAAATAGGCGCGAACCATGGGACTCCAATGGCTAAAGTAGTGGAAAAACACGCGCTCGTCCAGCAGAAAGCGCAGACAGATTTCGGCCTTGCGTTCCTCCGACACGGACCACAGGTGCCAGACGCTGTAGAGAAAGGCGAAGACGCGGACCTCGGTGAGCGAGTTGTGGCTCTGCATCATCTGCTGGCAGACGGCCAGCCAAAAGGACCAGTCGAACACGTCGACATCGACCGACTGGGCGAAGCGGGTGAGGATGGGGATGACCTCTTCGACCAAGTCACACAGCAAGAAACACGCATTGTGATCGAACAAGGAGGTGTTCTGGGCCGCCGTCTTCAGGATGGCGGCAAACGACTCGGCATACAGCAGGCGCGCGGGGGTGGGCTCGACGGAGGATTCCGAGAGGAAGTCGCGGAGCAGGATGATCAGGCGATTCTCGGCCATGGACCGGTGGCTGTTGGCGGCGCCGAGGGGCAGGGCGGACACGGCGGCATCGGCGCCCTCGATGAAATCGTCAAAGGTGATGGCGGCGGCGGTGTGGGCGCTCTCCGGGACTTGCGGCACGGACTGTTTGTACACGGTCTCCTCGAGGGCGACGAGGACTTGGGCGTGGATGGGCAACAGGCCGGGGGCCAGCCGGCGCTGGTCCGGCGCGAGGTCGCGCGGCAGGGCTTCGGCATACAAGATATGGATGTACTTCACAAAGACGAAGAAGAGGTCGGTGTCGCGGCCACACCAGCGGGCGGCCCAGGGGCTCTGCCAGGGGATCTGGGCGGTATTGAGCGGCACGTCGGGCTTCTGGCGCAGGTACCGCACCAATGCGGTAGGGTTGGGCACGGCGAGGGTGCGGAGCGCGGGAGGGAAGTTCAGGGCCAGATCCTGCAGGAGCGTGCGGGAGCCGCGACGCCGGTCCGCACTCGACGACGCCCCGACCCGGCGGAAGATGGTGGGCGGGGTGTTCCACAGACGCACCAAGATGTCGGCGACGCCGGGACAGAAAAAGAAGGCATAGGCACAGGCCTTGCCGCAAAAGGCCACCAGACTGGCGGGGGCATGTCGCATGGACATGCGCTCGACCACAAAGGCCATCTGGGACAGCAGGTTCTGGGTGAAGATGTTGCGGATGTTATGATGGATGGATTCGAGGAGAAAGTCCGCGCCCGACGAGTCGGAGCTGGCGGAGATGGAGGACAGGGTGGGTTTGAGCCGCGGGGGGGAGGTCTCGCCGGAGGGCCCCTGGGGGAAGGG